>JALIZH010021014.1:0-12500 GCA_030522465.1 Rhipicephalus appendiculatus
GGAGCCCACTGCGCGCTAGTCGCGTCTCTCAGGACTCTTAATAAAGCTTGTCCACACATCCATTCGGTGTGGCAGCCAGGTATTCTACCACTGAGCCACGAAAGACCTAGCTGCTTTGGAAAAAGACCCTCTGCAGGCGCCATGACGGGGAAATGTCAACTGTGGTTGCAGTGTTAGCTATCCACTTATATAAAAATGTAAGAAACATTACATAGCTACTCCTATGGCTCGGCAAGCTACATTTAATTGTCGCTCGAACACGAAGCAATACGCTGGTGAACGCTACGTGAGATATGTACCGTACCGTACACTTCATTTCGATAAAGCTGGCTTCTGCGCTGTGACATGAGTGGTGACGTTACGTCAGACCGTAAACTACCCTTTACACACCATGTGTAGTCGACATGCCTGGTAAGCCCACGATAGGCACACATCTACGCTATTTTTAGCAAATACGAAACGTCGATCCACCTAGTAACGCTTAGGCTCAAAGCCCAAAAATGCAGTGTAGGCAACTAACTGCTCGCTGACTGCGTATAAAACAGATTCCCATAATGCGTGGGATCGGCGGGCATATTTGCTGATTTTTTTCCCTAGTTTGATGAGTATTTCCTCTATGCGCCCGTGACAGGAGCGTCTCCGGAACATAGAAGCACCATTGCTTCAACACGGTCCAAAAACCACCGGAGTTGGCCGTTGAACAGCATTCAAATCTATCCGAAGGATTGTGACGTCAACCGCACAGGCACTTCTCTAGCGCATATGCAACTTCGACTACGTCAGTAAAACCTCTAAGTGCTAAAAAAATATACCTATGGCGTGATTTTGCAGAAAATTATAAAACTACATATTACCCTTGCGATGACAAAGTATATCCTCGGGATGTTCTTCACTTATCGCGTACCTTCTCTAAAATAACATTACAAACTCGCCGTTGCATTCTACTGAGCCAATGAGTACACGCAGCTTTAGCGCCTGTGCAGTTATCGCAACGAAGGAATTCAGGCGCATGAACGCACCTGCCGCAGGAAATGCCTTTCAAACACTGGCTGGTTGAAAAAGACAAAAAGAAATGGCGGTGTCGTGCAGCATGTGCGGTCTCTCAATGACTTTGTTATTGTATTATAGAATGGAGTGCTACGCTGACGGCTGCTTCAAAAGCAAAAGAGAACACTGTCGCTATATCCCTGCTCGAGTACTTAAATTCCTCATTCAGTCGAGTCTAACATTCCAAACCACGGAATACAGAATCGAACATTGGATGTTTTCTCAGTTATTATACACAGCGAAAAATAAGTTCGCACGGGAGTATCTTTCGTTCGGATGGAATGAGGTTTACATACATTGAGGCATGCATGCAAAACTATGTAGGCATTTATATGTTCCCATTGCTGAGGAGTTCGCGTCAGATACACAGCTAGTTTCGATTGTGTAGAACGCCACGGAAGCATAGCGGTGGGGAAAGACCGCACGGCCGGTACATGTACGGCGATATGTTAGCTGTTAAATGAAGTACCACCTGAGCGTACAATAATTCAACGGTATGCAAACATGACGAAATAAGTTATAAAAACTCAGCGCGACAACCATATATAAAATGCCTAAACGTGTGTCATGCATTTTTAACGACTGCAAATTATTAAGGCGAAAGCCTTGGACGCTTCCTCAAAGGCGAAAATTTTGCCGTCAGCTTACGCATTTCGCGTCGGCTCCATCAACACTAGTGATGCAAAAAACATGACTCATCCCGCCGTCATAGGAATAGACGTAACACGAAAGTGAAACATACGTCTTCACAGAAGTAGTGCTTACTGTGTAGTGACATGTGAGAGCTTGCACAGTGTCTGTTGGTGTTAGACCGCTATAACACCGTATGACGGGGGATGCACCCACGTTGATGCCTAGTGGCACATCTCCATCGCGACGACTAATGCCAATGATCATGATTTAACCGTTGTGGTCATAGGTCGGCGAACTCACTCATGAGTCGACTCACTCGGACTCACTCAGACTCATATTGAGCCCTGAGTCTGAGTTTGAGTGAGTCCAGGTGAGTAAAATTTTGGTGAGTTTGAGTCCGAGTGAGTCCGGTTGAAGAAAATTTTCGTGAGTGTGAGCCCGAGTGAGTTCGGCTCAGAAAAATTTTGGAGAGTCTGAGTCCGTGTGAGTCCAAAGAGCAAGATATATTTCTTGAGTGAGTCTGAGTGAGTTACACCTTCTTTTGCCGACCTATGGTCTTATCTACTCATCTTCAGCATTACTGTCAGCCTTGCCAGGATCCACGGTTTTACTCAGGTCTACTCCACACACATTCCAAAGCAGTGTCGTTCATAAATCATTTCAATACTTATTGATCAGAGGTGCGAATTACGTAAGGGGGTGCCTTGACCTCCCCCCCATCCCCCCGTTAACTTTTTCAGGGAAGTTCTAAATAAATATATCTTATGTTGTCATCCCTTTCAATGTAAATGACCTTACTGGTTTGCGAGCACTCATAACTCGCATCGAAAGTACATATCAAAAGGCGCCAAGAAGAGCTCCGATTACGTGAGATATTGGTGTTACAGGGCATTGACACCATGGTCGAAAAGCTAATTCTAGGCTAACGGACTCATGAGTCGACTCACTCGGACTCACTCCAGACTCAGATCGAGACGTGAGTCCGAGTCTGAGTGAAGTCCAGGTGAGTTATGTTGCGGTGAGTTTGAGTCCGAGTGAGTCCGGTGGAAGAATATTTTGGTGAGTGTGAGTCCGAGTGAGTCCGGCTCAGGAAAACTTTGGTGAGTCTGAGTCTGAGTGAGCCCTGAGCGCAAAATATATTTCATGAGTGAGTCTGAGTGGGCTCCACAAGTTTTGCCGACCTATGGTTGTGGTAGCTTAAGTCGTTAACATATACCTGGACACAGCATATCGCTATTCCCGCACGAAGATGACATCAACAATCACATAATAAACAATGGTGCTCGATATGCATTTCTTAAAAGCGTCGCCAATTAAGGAGAGAAACGGCACGGTTTACGCTCCCGAGTGATAGCGTAACCTACGCTGCTCATGCACACACTACCACACTGCGCTTCAGCAACACGGGAGGCAGAGGTTCGCGCGCGTAGCTTGAGCCGTGAACGCGCGCTAGCGTTCCACATCCCGCTGGCCTCTGTCTCGCTTCCCCAAGGCGCGACATTCACCCGTCGATATCGCTGCCTTTGTGCAGCGCTTATTGTAACAGCTTTATTGATCAGTGATATCGCACTCGACGTAGACGGCGGCTTAGAAACACCGTCGGTGCATGTGGAAGTTTCACTGCACCGACAACGAACAAAAAAATTCACAGCATATCCACGGAGTGAATGATGATGAGTGGGCGAAGCTCCGGAGGTTCGTCGGTAAACCGTGAATCTTCCGTGAATTCTGCCCAGTATATCATCAACAACGTGAGATCGGGCGCGTTTAAGGGTCGATGAGAGTCATGGCGACTTGCAGTTCACTTTAATTGTACATGTACGCTGTGAATTTTTATTGTTTAATCACGCACAGGAGAAATCTCACACTGGCGCTACCTTGGAGGTCAAAATCTAGCGCCTATATATACGGGGTGGTCAGTGAACGGTTGTGCAGCGCGAGCAGTCGGTTTTTTCAATCAAGGAACTCGCTAGCAGACGCTGCCTGCGTCGGCGTCGCGAGGCGAGAGAAGGGGGGGACCGTAGGAGAGAGGGGGAAGCGTAGGAGAGGAGAGGGTGAGGGCGCCCTTAAAATCGGAGAGCAGCTGCACCGCCAACTTCATGTAGCGTACCTTCACCCAACCGCCATATTGTACGCATGTCTATGGGACAGCGCCCTCTCGAAAACGAGACGAAAATTGGAATGCGTGCAGCGCCATCTAATATGTCGTCACCCAACTGCAGTTTGCATGCATCTCTATGGGACAGCGCCCTCTATTGTACGATAAGGGAACACTACGGGGTACAGAGGACGGTTGACGATTGACGACCGACGCCCGACGCCGCTCGACAACCGGCCAGGTCTTGCCATAAGGAGCTTCGCCCCTAAATATCCGTGCATCTCCGTGAAGTGAATGATGACGAGTGGGTGAAGCTAGGTCCTAAGGTACATAATGTTATACCTTGAAGTCGCCGACTAGTATAAAGGGTTCGTGCTTGTAGGTGTTTCATATTGTTCTGTCACAATTATGATTGATATTAGTGTATTGTTAAACCTTTTTGTGTCTCAGAAATGTTACCCGAGCGTTGCCCCATATAATATAAATTGAGTGACATAAAGTGACATAAAGAGTCAACGACAAAGCTCGGACCTAAGGTCCATATTGTCTATGTTGAAGTCGCCGACAGTATAAAGGGTTAGTGCTTCTAGGAGTTTTATGTTGTTTTGTGACAATTATGATTGTTCGTGTATCATAAACTTTTTTTATTCACATACACACATATGTTTCGACTATAGCAATGGTTTTCTAACCACCATGACAGCGGACAGTGAGCATCGACGACAAAGCTAGGTCCCAAGGTCCAAAATGTGTACGTTGAAATCACCGACTAGTATCAATGGTTTGGGCTTTTAGGTGTTTTATATTGTTCCGTCACAATTATGATATTAGTCGATTGCTAAACCATTTTTGTCTCACGTCCACGAACCTCCCCGTGACGAACACAGACATTGACGGACAAGCCTCGAACCTAAAGGCGCGTTTACACTCACAGAACTTGAGGGAGTACTTGAAGAGCAGGGCAACTGCATTACTCTCGCCAGAATTCTTTAACTCCGTGGGGGGAGTAGCGCAGAGTTAGCCGCCGAACGTACTCTTTCCTTGAAGGAAGAGTAAAAGAGGCTGCGAACGCTCTGCTACTCAGACGGAGTTCCCAATCTATGCAACTCTCGTGCCGATGCGGCGTGAATGGGGTCTGGTACTCCGTCCTTAGCAATGTAGCGCCTGCATCTGACCATGGCGACGCCTCAAAGCAATATAACTGTCTCGTAACCATACGCCTTTGAGCGTAGACGCCACAGATGCAAGTTTATTGCGTCAACTTAGTAGAATAACTTTCAGTGATAACAAAAGTATGGTTTTGTGATTGTGAACATTTCATTCCGAAAACGCCAACAGCGGCACCTTAGAAGCAAGGAGCAGCGCCAACTTCTAACCCCTCGCCAAAAATTAGTTTATGGCACAGGCTAATTGCCACTAGAGTAACGTAGACACTCGAGACATTCGTAAAAAAAAAAAAGAAAAAAAGAAAGAAAGAAAAACTGCCTTACAATAAAGAAAGAAAAAAAAAGACTTCACCAGCAAAATTCGACCTCGCCACCTCCCGATTACCAGGCGAGTACTAGCTCTACCACCACGCAACGTCTCACAGCGCTGACTACACCGTAAACAAACTGATGAAAACAAAACAAGCCGTTTCGCTTCACGGGTCGCATTCTCAACACAGACGCGATTGTCTTTCCCAACTAAACCTGCGTCTTCATGAGATTAAAACTGCTGCCAGCCACGCATGACATGCGGCTATGGCCAACAGCGCCAACTTTCGTTCAGAATCATAACATGGAAAACAAAATATACAAAAATTACAAGGATCTGGGGAGGATTATCAGCTGTTACTGCCGAGTACAAGAGCCGTTTCACGCTCTTTCCGTTGGTTGACGTGCACAGAAGCTTTATGTCGACTGTAATGTCGTTCCATAAGTACGCGCGTATTTGATTGAATAATCTGTATTTGCTTGTGCAAGCGACGATATGCTAGTGCAGCAGCTGTGTCAGTGTGCAGATTTGCATTGCTATACCGATAGCTGCAACTACCTAACCGATCGCTAAAAATCAAATTGAATGCGCAGGAAAGTATGCCTTCATGTTACTTCAATAAGGCGTACCAAGTGACAAGCCTGTGTTTTCACGTATGAGTCAGCGAAGTGCCGGGGAGTGCGCCCGGCGGCTATCTGCGGCGGCCTGTGTGCACTGGCTGAAAGCGCGTCGCATCGACGCTCATCGCTCCTTGTGCGGACACCGTACGCAAGAACCAATGGTTCAGTCAGGTTAATCGATACCAAAGCTGTACTGTACAGTCATTATTACTCCGCGGAATCGCGTATCATTAAGCCCAGAAGCGCCGATGACATGTAGACGAACTCGGCCGGTACACTAGGCCTACCTTCGCTGGCCCGATCTCAGCGCAGGCGGCCTGTGTGCACTGGCTGAAAGCACGTCGCATCGATGCTCATCGCTCCTTGTGCGGACACCGTACGCAAGAAACAATGGTTCAGTCAGGTTAACCGATGCCAAAGCTCTACCGTACAGTCATTATTACTCATCGGAATCGCGTATGATTAAGCCCAGAAGCGCCGATGACACGTACACGGACTCGGCCGGTACGCTAGGCCTACCTTCGCTGGGAGTCGTACTCGTACGGGTCGTATTTGGTTGGCCCGATCTCGGCGTAAGTGGCTCGCGAAGGTTGAGGTTTGCGCATTTCTCAAGCCTCTTACTATCCCATTAAAATGTAGCCGAGGTA
The DNA here is from genome assembly GCA_030522465.1 of Rhipicephalus appendiculatus. Lineage (NCBI taxonomy): Eukaryota > Metazoa > Arthropoda > Arachnida > Ixodida > Ixodidae > Rhipicephalus > Rhipicephalus appendiculatus. The sequence continues at coordinate 6,522 of JALIZH010021014.1, forward strand.
AGCAAAACTGTAAGGATTGCCAGAGATGCGCTTGAGTTGTAGTTTTGCCGACCGGCGTTGTTTTTCTGGCGTACTTGTAGTACATGCCGTAGCACCGCAAATCGGATCGGACGCCGGATCGTAACGTTCGTCGATTATTCCTCGGCCAGCTCTGCTGAAAGATTGTCCCAATTATATTTGTAAGCGCGTAGCTACAGCTCCCAGACTTAGGCATTAGCGGCTGAATTACATTGAGCCGATATGACAGAATGCCAGCTGATAATTGAAATTTAACGAAAATTGCGTTGATTGTTATGTAGTTTTATAGTAAAAGGCAGACGTGCCTACAGTGATCCGAACTATCACCAGATACTTACACGGGCTCGGCGTATGTTTGTCTTTCAATACGCACAATAGAGATGTTGCGCCACCGGCACTAGAAGGGGGCCAGACATCATGGGTATATATACCGGTTGCTGAACATAAGGTTGTCCGTAGCGCGAGCGGTATATGTTCAGTGTTGCTGTGTTGTGTACGATTGTAATGTGTGTGTCGATGCCTGTCCCTTATATGTGACGTAAGCTTAAAAATCTCAGCCTGTTCACTGTTAGATTGTAAAAAATGCTCGACAATGTTTGTTTTTTTTTACATTAGTCCTAGCAGAAAGAGTGATTCTACTCTTGGAGGGAGTTGATGCACTCTAGCCAGACCAGATTATAAAATTCTGTGACAGAGTAGCGTAACTCCCGCAGAGAGTGTATGCACTCCATTTCAGAAGCGTGACTTTACTCTGGCGAGAGAGCTTGTTCACTCTCGCTCAGCCAGAGTACCAGAACTCTGTCGGGAGAGTGTGCCTACTCTGTGCAACAGAGAGTTCTCAGCACTCCTGAAAAGAGAGTGAAATATGGGACAAGCGTTTACTCCCGCAAAGGGAGTCGCTGGCAATCTCTTGGGGCTGTGAGTGTACACTAGAGCGACACGACACCGATTTTAGTCTGCCGACTGTCTTTGGGAGCGTCTTTTGTCGTGTCGTCGACCCATTTACACTGCAACGACGCCAACAGTCCGCCGATGGTCTGTGGAAGACTCCGAGTGCGCCTTGTGCTCACAGCCTTTCGTCGGCCAATTCTCTAGTCACACTGGAGGCGCGCGCGGCGACACCGACTGAACTTTCACGAAGAAATTGAAACAGGGCACCACCTGCCCCTCATTTTCAGCCGTCCTCCCTCCTCTGCCATTGTGCCTCTCGGGCTACGCGGCGCAGCCCCCGCCATCCCTCACGGCGTCGAGGGACGGGGGTGGGGACGAACAAAGGAAACAAAGACATCCGTGGGGTGCGCTGAGGGGGGTATTGTGCGGGGCCTCCGCACAATACCCTCCAAGATCTTCCCCTTCGTCGTTTTAACCAACGACATTCGCAAATTTTCGCTCGGCCACCGATCTCCCGACGACCTGCCAACGACAAGTCTGCCGATGCATTTTGCTGGTGTTTTCGGTCTGCCATCATGTTACACTACGACGACAGGCTGTTTTTCGAGGCGTCGTCGTCGGCCTAGTGTGACTAGACGGTCCGGCGACATCGTCGGCGGGCAACTCGTCGGCCGACCGTCTGTGTCGGCCTCGTGTCTACGTCGGTGTCGTGTCGCGCTAGTGTAAACGCGCCTTAAGGTGCTTCGCCCCTAAAATCGCTTGCCCGACGACTTCGTTATTGAGGGGTTCTACTCTAATTTCCTTCTCGCCTTCACTACTCTTCGTAAAGGTGTCACCTCCTGCTCGCCACTAATTCTTTATGAAACATACACTCTAAGGCAAAATTACCCGAAAGAGGAGTAACGGAGCCCAATAGGCGCGCGCGATGAACGGATAGACCTTGAAGGCGTAACCACAGAGGGATGCGTGCCGTGTGCAAACCAGTTAGTCTCCAAAGGGATGAACCGCGCGGGAGGTGCAGGCCGTGTGGAGGGATACGTCACGTGTGCATACCGTTGTCAAGGGAACTAACCGTCCTCCTCGCCCATGGGTCAGTCTTCTCGCTTGTTTTCGTGGTGGCGCGTGGCGCGTTGGCCCGCGCTCGGAGAGTTCGACGATCTAGGAACTACGCCAACTACGCCGCGGTGCTTTAGAAGACATCCACGTATGCGTGGATGAGCGTGTGCACGGGGGTGCTTTTACGTTTCGCCGCACCTATGAAGTCAGGAGCGGGTCTCAACACGTCGTGACGCCGTCGACGCCCTGCTGTATATCTCTGGCGTAGTCAAGGCACTGCGGCACTGGGGATCTTCGATTTTCAGACCTCTGACAGCTATCTGGCAGCCAGAGCTAGCCAGGGGGTCAGCGAGCTGTTTCCGGTCGGGACAGGAAACAGCGTCGTGGTCACGTGTGTGGGGGAACCCGAGACAACCCTAAGCTGTCCGAAGATTGCAAAATCGAACGCTGGGACAGCCAGCGTAAACGTAAACAAACGCTACCGTCGTGGCAGCAAACAAAACATTGCGCCGCGTGCGCGTTGATTTTTCCTGCATTGCCCGCTTGGAAATATGTGGCTAGGTTTGCCGAAGAGCTGAAATAATATCCTTGAGCAAACGCATTTGCGGTACGACCTCGTACGCTCGCAAGATCACGCGAAACTCGCCCCGTCCGCGAACAAAACAGCCAGCTGGCGCACGGCGCCTCGAGAATGATGCAAGGGTGAGCTGCCGCGCCGCTAACGGCTTAAGGCTGTTTCACATGCTGCGATTGCAGCGAAAATAATCGCTCCGTTCGCTCCAATCGCTGTGTTCGCAACCGCTGCTAATGGCGATTTCGTTTCACATGGGCTGCGAATGATCTGCGATTTTCGCTCTGCGACTGGCGCGGCGAGAAACGTTTCTTGCTGCCTAGACACTGCACAAAATTTTCAAACGTAATGTAAAGATCTATGCATTATGATATTATTAAGTTTTCACGAACGGTAACGAAAATCATGCGTGTTTTGTCATTTAAGAACACTTTCCAATCTAAATTAATTTTAAAGTGCGCAACAACGGCCATCACTAAAACAAACACGTCGACGCAATTTCGACGGCGTGACCGGCCCGGTGCTATTTCGAAGGGTCCTGACCGAAAAATCGCTCTGCCGCTGCGAACAGAGCGAAAAATTTCCAACATGTTGGTCGCTCGCCGCTGACCGCTGCGGCGGGAGCGAACGGCCCTTTTTTCGCTGCGAGCGAATTCGCAGCCTGAAAATCGCTACTTTTTGTGTCATGTGACACGGCCTTTAACAAGCTCACGTCTGCTTAGTACATGTAACAGTCACTGCACAAAATCTTGCGAAAGTGACCGTGTCCCAACAAGAGCTCGAGGATATACCTGCTCAGCTATCGCGTACTACGTCGCACACACGCGTTGACCAACTTGCGTTTTTTCTTAACTTCAGAAATGCGGTGGTATCGGTGGTATCGGTACCACGAGTGCGCGTCATATCTAAAATAAACTTCTGCATGACGCGTTTTCGACTCGTTCTGGAAGATGTTGCCTGGGCCTCTTTTCCAGTCCTGAGTGGCACTTCCAAAACCTCATGTAGCTCAGCTTTCATTTGAGCTACTATGAGAACCGTGTCCAAGGGCTACCATCCTCGCGAGCACAAGCGCTACATATTAGCTAACCGCTTCTGGTGTTGCTAATTCCCATGTTGCTGGTAGCATCGTTAGGCAACTGTAAACATCTGGTTATATGAAACATATGCGACTGTTGAACATATGTCTGTGCGTGCAACCTTTGTACATACCTTTAGCGTCATTTCGTAACGTTTCGCTCAATAAAAAAGTTACAACACAATTACCTTCCCTCCGCATATATGCTTCGCACAACATCGATTCCCAAGATGCGTGGGATCTGCCGAATTTTGTTCACGTCGACGCGTCGTAGCGTAACATAATACCATACCACATATACTGGCCCGTAGATAGAAGTAAGCTCGCACGCCGTTCGCGACCAACGAGCATCACACGAAAACAACTGTCGCGATCTCTGTTATTCAATCACGGCAGGTTCACTCACGCAAACATAAGACGGAGCGAAATGCTACTTCGAACACAATCGTCTTCGCTAAGTGCACAGAAAGCAGGCACGGCACCACAAACGAATACTACTACGAAAAAGATAAACTCGAAAGTTGTCTCCATGCGTGCGTACGAACGTGTACATAACTTTTGAGACATGTGCACGACGCACTTAGCAGGCAACAGTTCGCCGCGTTGTTCACGGAAGGAAGCTTCACGGGAAACATAACAGACGCGATAAACAGTAGCTTCAAATGTTCGCCGCCACTCGTAATCGTTTCATCTCGCACGGTGGAACACGCTTAAGAAGATAACTCCACGCGTAATGACAAGCGAAGGCGCAGTCCCCAAGAGCCCACATTGCAATCCGTCGAGTCCTCACAAAGATGGCGGCAAGCGCGTATCGTCTCTTTTCGGCGTCTGCTAGCCCAAAACCTTCCAGAGAGCTTCCACGACTAAATTGTCCTGGACGCTTCTGGCGACCCTCGGGCTCCCCCGCGGGTCGCCAGAACCGCCCAACCCGAGAAAAACAAACGCCAACCGGAAGTGCGCCGCGGGAGGGGGCGGAGCAACCCGAGAAAATCGAGCGCGCTCTGGCTGGCTCTGGCAGCCCGCGGGTAGCACTGCGTCGCCACAGGCTGGGAATGGCGGCCGAGAATACAGTAGGCCTATCGGATCCATGAGTTCAGTCGGACTCTGCAGAAATCGGCGCCGGATCCTTTCACAAGTAAGTGATCATACTTTATTCTGCCGTACCTGTCGCGTGCGCGAAACATATCGCACTTTTTGGCAACGGGCTTCGATCGTGTTGTTTATCGCGCGTACGAAATTCCCCACGAAGGTTGTCTTGGGTGTGAGCTCGCCTGTGCTTTGTGACTGCCTGGAAATCGGCCGCCATTAGCGTCGGCCGCCCGGACGCTCGCTCATCCAGTGTTCGCCGCGGTGATGAGCTGCGGGCTCGCGATATTGGGCGGAGGCCTCGCCGCCGTGGTGCGACTCGTTCAAAACGCACTTGCGGTTGCCGGCAACGAGCTTGGTTGTATGTCGCGCTCTTGAAGTGCACCGGCAGCTGGCGGGGACTTTAGCTAGCCGGCTTAAGCTATGCTTCGGAATTCTGTGGAAATTGGTCGCCATTACCTTTGGTTTCGCCTCGGCGCCGTTGTGGGGGGCGGCCCCGCGTTCGTTCGCTGTACGCTGCCGCTCGCTCGAGGAACTAAGTGGAAATATATCGCCATTACGGTCGTCTTCCTCAACGCTCGCTCGGAAGCAGCTTTGCGCCGTTCGTGGCGGCGGCCCCGCGTTCGCTCGCTGTACTCTGCCGCTCGCTCGAGGAACTTCGTTGAAATTGGTCGCCATTCCCGTCGGCCTCCTCGGCGTTCGCTCGCAAGCAGCTCGGCGGCGGCCCTGCGTTCGCTCGCTCTTCTGTTCGAGGTTCGCAGGCGGCAGAAGCTCCGCGTTTGGCCCCGCATTCGCTTGCTCGAGCAATACGACGTCGCTCGCAGAGAACTCGCCGACTCGTTGGCGGCAAGGCGGTTCGCGGCGCCTCAGCGTGATGGCTGCGGCTGTTGCGCTATGTGGCTGTTGCGCTATGTATGACATCATGGTGACATTATTTGCATGCCATATTTTAGACGGCTGTTTTTTTATTTCACCTTGTACGTATTTGCCGTGTGCGTGCATCTTCGTACTCTCTCTCGCGTGTGACAATTTCCCAACCTTTAGTGCAGCGGTTTTTTCCACAACGTGCTGTGGGCGGTGGTGCGTGCGGTGCCAGTCATCTATCGCTTCCGTTGGAGCAGCTTCACAAACAGGTTGTACGAGATATGACAACGTGGCTGGACCTGTATTTGACACTTCACAGTGAATTCACCGAAGGAATGCAGAAACTTTATATGTATATAGAAAAATAAAACAGTTGATTATCTCACTTTTGTCTTTCGTTGTTGCATTGACTGCGAAA
>JALIZH010021014.1:17500-23211 GCA_030522465.1 Rhipicephalus appendiculatus
ACACATCTTCGTTTATAACTGCCACACGCGCTAGTAAAAGGACATTACTGGAACGAAGCTATCCCACTGCGTACGCCGTGAGCTCGTCCTTGTAGTGAGGCATAACAAGCATTAATCGGATCTGTGCGCTCTCCTTGTAGGCATTAAAGGGCAGCAGCTCCTATTTGCGTTCACTCGTAGATTCTAGGAGCCCAAGATTTATCTTCCCTGGCGTGCACACCAAGTTCACGACTCGTAAACGCTCAATCAAGCGCATTGATTGGTGGCGGCACCTGGGATGCCTTGGAGGAACCTTGCTCCCATCAGCGTTGCCTCGAAACTCGCTACGCTTGAATTCCCTTCACGTTGCGAATCTTTGAGGTTTGCAGAAGACGCAGTGGTGGTTCGCAGCGGATCAGAGACGTACGTGGTCTCGTATATTAATGTGTGAACGCTCTTCTAGGTAGTGCTTGGTTTCCAAAATCTTGGAAGCGAAGGTATAGGCGCAAGAACGAAGGCTGCAAGAAGTTTGTTGCACGGACATGCGGTAGATGGCGGCAGGCACCTAAGTCTTTCCGAGATTTTCACTTGTGATTTGAGTCTCGGAGCGCTGCTGTTCGTTCCGGAAACTCGGTGTGAAGTCATGCGGTGAACCGTTTGCAAAAAATGTGCGTCATAGTGACAGATTGAGCAGACTTGTAGGGAATATTTTATGGAAGCAATGGGGTGAGTAAGCGATGGCTGTCAGGATTAAGCGTCTGCACTGGCACAGCCGGGGGTTTTGGCGTTGCTCAGTGAAACCGAAACCAACTCGTACACCGAAATTTTTTATGGCCATGGTAATTTACTACACACTAGGGCGCGCGGGAACTCACAAAAATGCGTAGCTCTCCTTTTTTGCCGACGAGGAGGGAGAGAGAGGGGCTCAGTGCAGACTTGAGTAGTGAAATTAAAGTAAATTACTCTTTGCAGTAGTAAGTAGCGTGACGAACTACTCTTCGTGGGCTTTTAATTTAATAATCTAATGGATTATTACTTCATGCCAGTAATTCCAAGAAAATTACTCATTGATTTCCCTATTACTTCTGACTAATATGCACCACACTTACGGCGCAGTAATTTCACGAAAAAATGAAAAAGAGCAAAGTTATTCTGATCGCCAAACGTGATGGCAGGTCCACGCAAAAGCCGCGTAGCGTGCGAACTCAAAGCCTTGCATGACGTTTTTGGACGGCCGCGGTCCTCGAAATTCAGGGTAAGAAACTTAGATGCCGGCTCGACGCTTAACTGACTGTCGGACAGTTCAGCAACGGGGTGCAGAGGTTTCAAACGCGTAACCGTGTCACCCTGAAATAGTGGACGTTCCTTTGGACAAAACGACGGTGGGTTTATGGCCCCATTTCCTCCAGTCGTCCAACTATTCTTTAATCGAGCAAGGTGAACATTCAGACAGGTTAGAAGACGCATCATCGAAACAGCTGTCGCCATAGGCATGCGAATTCATTATGGGAGGGGGTGTCATCACAGCCCCCTCCCCCACTCAACGTTGGCGAGTTAAATGGACAAGATGCTTCAGAACTGGTGAAAGAAAATGAGAATGAAACGAAGACGTGCTTCTACCTTCGGTCCCTGGCTTTCCGGGAGTGAAGTAAACTTTTCTTCGAATGCAACATCCGGGGCATTCGACCGTCATTATCGTCAAAAAAAATGCCCCCCACCTCCCCGAAGGGAATCGTGAGGAAATGCGAATGCATTTCGCGCGCGCTTCACTCCATTTATATATGGTGGTTGTGGTTCGAAGAAGGAAAAAGGCGCCTAATTTCTGCAGCCCGGTCGGGAGCACGGCGCAGAGCCTTTTTTTTTCTTTTTTTCTTTCTTATTTTTTTTTCTTTTTTTTTTAATTTCATTTTTTATTTATTTTTTTTTCATATATAGCTCCGCCGAGCTCCCGCGATGCGAGCGCCCTCACGCACCAGAGCGCGCTCCTCCTCTCCACTCACTCTCCGCTACTCCGCCCACCTGCTCCGGTTGCTAGGGGCGAGGATAAGCGCGCGCGCCCGCAGCTGTTGCTATGGGAGAAGGAGTGAGAGCGGAGAGATAACACCTGCCGGCGCGCGGACGCCGCCGCCGGACAACGCCGGATGCCTGACATAGCCCGACTAAGAAATGCATTCGCATTTAAAACTTGCGTGGTGTGGCCATAACTGAGTAACGTATGGGGCACACCTTGCGCCCCCCTCCTAGGTAATATGGGGAGACCAACGCTCTAGCGCTAATCCCCCCCCCAAGGAAGGATTGCGCGAAGTCTTGTTCATGTACACTTATTTATTTACAAAAGTAATAGGGTCATTCTACGCCAAACGCCCCAGCCATTTTGGCGACCATCTCAAATGTATTCGAAAAAAATCATGCTGATTTTCTGAATTGAAAACAGTGAATTACTAGGATATTGCGGGGAGAAAAAAATTTTTGGTCACGTGGGTGCCTTCCGAATTTCCCAGAATGTCGTCTGGGTGTTGTTTGTGAGAAATTTTATTCTAAGAGTATCGTTTGTTGTTTTTTGCACCAAATTTGGTTTACATATTAAGAAAGAGCGATTGTGTAAGGTTTTTGAAGCTTAATAATATTAGTGCAGGTTTTGTGCCATATACGCCTCCAAGATTTTAGCCAAAATGTTCTATGTTTGCATTTTTTTCGTTCCAATATTGCGCCTTGTATGAATATCTCAGCCATGAAAACTTAGTCTACGAAAGGTATATTTTGTTCAAAAAATATTTTGAGACCCCTGAAGTTTCCAAGCTTTACGGAAAAAAATCACGAATTTCAGAAAATTGTCATATTTGTCCACTTTAGACGCAGTTTGCAGCCTGTGGTGCTCCAATGAAAAATCAGCTTTATGCCTCAATCAAAAGCAAATGAACAGTTCTTCTTCTAGGCAAGTTTTATCATTACAATTTTTTGTTTTAAGGAAGAAAAAAATTTTTGAAATTTCCCATTGACGGCTATCTTCCCATTTGGTCATACGACAGCTTCCTGGTTGAAGTTCCCCATTGTCGTCAATGGGGAAATTTCAAAATTATTTTCTTCCTTAAAACAAAAATTGTAATGATAAAACTTGTCATATAAGAACTGTTCATTTGCTTTCGATTGAGGTATAAAGCTGATTTTTAATTGGAGCACCACAGGCTGCAAACTGCGTCTCAATGTGGACAAAAATCACAATTTTCTAAAATTCGTGATCTTTTTCCGTTATGTTTAGAAACTTGAGGGGTCTGAAAATATTTTTTGCGCAAAATTTATCTTCTGTGGAGCAATTATTAATAGCTCGAATATTCATACAAGGCGCAATAGCCCAATGAAAAAAATGCAAACATAAAACGTTTTGGCTAAATTCCTGGAGGCGTATATTGCAGAAAAATTGCGCTAATGTTATTGAGCTTCAAAAACCTTACAGATACGCCTTTGCTAAATATGTAAGACAAATTTGGTGTCGAAACAAGAAACTAAACTCTTCGAATAAATTTTCTCACAAGCAACACCCAGACGACATTTTTGGAAATTTGGAAGGCACCCACGTGACCAAAAAAATTTTTGGCACCGAAATATTCCAGCAATTCATTGTTTTCAATGCAGCCAATCAGCACGATTTTTTTTCGAACACATTTGAGTTGGTCGCCAAAATGGCTGGGACGTTTGGCGTGGAATGACCCAATAGGAATGTTTTAATAGTTATGTAATGCCATTTCTTCCGGTCAGTTGTAATATGTAAGTTAATATGATTAAATTTTAGAAAAAAAATGTCTGGAAAAGTAGTCAGTAATGTAATTTAATTACACTTTACGAGTAATATTGTCATCTCCTCAGATGGGACCTCTGGGAAATAAACAGCATGAAAGATATTGCTGCGCATGAGCGAGCAAATATATTTTCCAACCAAAAAAACCTCTACCTCCGGCTGACAGAACGAACTGCTATTTACATTCAACCCCCCCCCCCCCGAATTTTTTCAGTTTTGCTTGCGTATATATGCACGCACACATACAAACGCACGCACGAACATACATAAAGTATGGTTGAACCCCCCCCCCCCCCCCCCGAAAAAAATTTCTGGCTACGCTACTGCAGCTGACGCATGGTGACGTAGTACGCAATCCCCAGGCTCGAATCGCGATTTGGTCCGTCGTGTGAATACAGCTTTAGGTGAGGACACTGGCGAGACGCGATCGACCAGATAAAGTGACAACGCCGAGCGTCCGTCGGACCGCTGACGGCAGCGGATACCTATCGGCGGAATGACACAACTTCAAGACAAAAAATTGGCCGCGTATCTGCGTGCTTCGCTGCAAATGTCGTCGAAAGACGATAGTCTTGTGCAGACTGCACTGCATGAGCGGCATGAGTACCACAATTTAATAGCTGGGCTAGCCGCTGGGCTCGTTTTTCGGACGTTTTCCGGGCGCGCTTAGACGGACGCCGGCGTTTCTCCGCTGAAATTTGTTCGTCGGTCTTTTCTCTGCGTTCTCTGATCATGTCTTGTAGAGTGGGTCGTATTTCATCAAGCGGCCATATATGTTTTTGCCTTGCCTGAGACAGCGCTCTTCTACGATGAATCAGCCGCATCTGGCTGGCATTGATAAAACAGAAGAGGACGCCATCTACAGCGCTACCGGGGAACATCGGCTTGTGTTGAACAATGCTGCTGCCAGGTGGCAGCACCACAGCCAGCCACAGCGTCGAAGTTAAATCACTGGGCGGAGACTTGTTTTTTACACAGCAGCGCCGCGTAATAAACACTAGGATCTTTATAATTACGTATCTATAGATTTTGTTTTAAAGGAACACTGTGAACAGTACTAAGGTATTGATGTTGTGCCTCAGGTATGCGTAATATTTGATTTTTAATTGCCCACGCTCACCCGTATGAACACATGCTGCTTGGTCAAGATTGGAGGTCGTAAGGCAGGGGGTTAAAGTTTGGCCAGCTAGCTGAATCGTGTGACGTGCCGACAAACAGACAAACAGACAGACAGACAGACCAAAATATCTCCGTGTAGGTATCCCAAGAAAGACTATCGTCTTTAAAACGCGTTCCCGTAGCAACTGGCGCTTCGCGGGAAATCTGAATTGCCTAGACAGCGAACGCGGCTATGACACACAAACAACTAAAGTTGGAAGCGCATACCGCGTCATGCGCCTGCGGAAAATGCGACATGCGGTGGACGCCGGCGTTGCCACCGAAATGACATTTGACGCGCTCGCTATGTCAAGAGGGCGCGGGCTCGATGCCTCGCCACGGGAATCGCAGTTGGAGTGGGGTGAAATGTAAAGAACACCTGTACTCTTCGATTTAGGTACACGTCGAATAACATCAGGTGTGGCTTAATTTATTCGTGAGTGCCTCCCCATGGTGGGCCTTATAAAAATGATATTAATAACAACTACAATATTAATAATTATTATTGTTATTATTAGTTTGGGAGTCTTACGTCCCAAAAACCACAATATGATTATGGAAGGCCGGGGCATCGGGAATTTCGACCACCTGGGGTTCTTTAACGTGCACCTAAACCTAAGCACACAGGCCTCTAGTATTTTCCTCCACGGAACTGCGGCCGCCGGGGCCAGGGTTCAATACCGCGACCTTCGGGTCAGCAGTCGAGTCCATAACCACTTGACCACTCAGGAATGAAAAAGACTTATAATCATGCCCTGCAAATCTGGCACATACAGAA
>JALIZH010021015.1:0-42766 GCA_030522465.1 Rhipicephalus appendiculatus
GCTCATGTCATCGGATCACTCAAATCCGGCATTCCAAACGCGATAGAAAAACGTTCGCTGGCGCTCTCTGCAGTGTCAATCGTTTCCAGGCAATATAACTATGAACCGGCGATACATTTACCTTCAGCAATTAAACTACGCTTGACTGAATATTAGCGTCTTACCACATCTATACTTCAATGTTACAACGTAGAATGTGTTGACAGAACGGGCTCTTCCAGCGGCACCAAAGAAGCAATATCAATAATATCTGGCGTTTAACGTCCCAAAACCAAGATATGATTATGAGAGACGCCGTAGTGGAGGGCCCTGGAAATTTCGACCATCTGGTGTTCTTTAACGTGCACTGACATCGCACAGTACACGGGCCTCTACCATTTCGCCTCCATCGAAATGCGACCGCCGCGGCCGGGATCGAACCCACGACCTTCGGGTCAGCAGCAGAGCACCCTAACCGCTATACCACCGCGGCGGACCAAAGAAGCAATATCAAGCAAATACATTCATGAACGGCTGTAATGTACAACACGCATGACAGCACATGATTCAGGCAGCATTATGTGTTCGCGGCAGGTTGAAAGGCTTACCTGTATTTACTTCCCAGATTTTCAATCTTCTGTTTTACTTCTTTGGTGCTTTTTTCAAATCCAAGCGCCTGCGGCTTCTCTGCGATCGCTGCATATATTTTCAAGTTCCGCTTAGCACGGCAAAGGTCGCTCAAGTGTTCTTCCTGCAGGCGTATGAGCGCCCGTGTCTCAACATCGGACACCGTTGTCTTTGTGGAGCTAGCACCAGTGGCACACGCCATCGCAAATGACTACAGAATGACACCTACACATGTGCAGGAAGTAAACAACGCCATGTACTCCCGCATCCCCCTAGCGGACGTGGCCGCAAACTGCCCGAGGGCGAGACTAGCGAGGTTTTTTGTTGTAGTATGACTTGTTTTAATACATATCAGTATTCCTGATAACGAAAACAATGGTTAATAAATACAATGAGCGCCACTTTAAGCAATAGCGCATATATGTGCAAGCCACTGCTACCGAGGCTACACACTCCGTCGCAGCAAAGTGAGGTCGGCGAACGCACTTGCCGGCAAGTGTACTTTGCAGCGAGTGACACTAAACTTTCTCGTGTGACAGTGTGCAAATGACACTCGCGGCGAAGTGCACTCGCGCAAAGTGCACTTGCGTTGCCACGTGTGACAAGGGGTATAAATGACCCTTACGACTTGCTCTTCCGGCCCAGTGTGTTTGTACAAAATCGTCAAAACCGTTTCGGGGTCCCTTTAAATATCTTGAATGTGCAATGTTGCACTGTGTTTCAAATATATTTGATCCCAGAACAAGAAAAAGCGCCAGCCGATCTGTGAAAAGAGTTTATAAAGAAAGCTGACGTTTCGGAAAAGTTACGGAAGCCTTTTTAACAACGAAGCAAATGTTGAAGATTGTCATGTTTTCTGGTGCTTTATGAGATAACAATATTTTACGAAAAATATGTCAGTCACTTCGGCGCTTAACTTAGCAGTTCGGTTGATATTTAACGCAAAATGCTCCGTATCCTTGCAGCTAGCATCTTGTAAACTGAATTCTTTATTCACTCAGTTATTCCTATATGAGTTTGTGTTTATTATAGAGCGGGATGTTTAGCTCAAATATCTACTTTTTTTCTGGTACACAGTGACACGGGTGCATCACATGACACCTTGAAATATGTGTCAAGTTCAAGAAACACTAAACATGCAGGCGTGCTTCTTACTTCTTTTTTGGCTGCGACGAATGGTAAAGATAACGGCTGCCACCCCCTACGAACATTCTGGCGATTCACTGTACAGGATCTCGTGGTCATACGACAATCCGTCTCCACTTTTCTTCTTTTTCTGCCTTTAAGCAGGGCTGTGAAATTTCAATTTGTTCTCGGACACAGGGTGAGAACGGGTTCTACCGACAACGCGCAGAATCCGCTTGCATCATGCTTTATAAGGCTATGCTAAAGAGGAATGTAACTTTGCTCATGTCATTTCTTTCTCGTGTCAACCACGACCCGTATTTAGATGCGAGCCTACTATGAAGCAAGTTACACGGTGGTCGCGCTGCGCGCATGTCTTGCAGCAAAAATATTGTCTGACGTCTCGAGCGCGTGCTCAATAAATGCTTACAAGATATTCCGAACAAAATGGTTCTTGTACCTTTGACAAAAGCAGCGAGCTCGGCCGCCACGGCTTGTATATAGGTGGCCCTAGGAGAAGACGCCGGCAGAAAAGTGTGGTGCCTAATTCATTTTGAGGAACGTAATATTTTTGCGGAGCAGTCATATCGCATTTCATGCAGTCGATTACAAAGCCACAACAGTATGTTATTGATTTCTTCAGAGTAAATTCAAACAATATTATTAAATATTATTTTAAAAAAAGGTATGCGAAAGTGACTGCGAGCGAAGTGGGGCGGGCGGAGAAATCCAACCATCTACGTCACACAAACGCCGCATAGCGGCGCCACGGTATGTCCTCACTCCCAATAACTGTGAGAAAACAAGTGAACCAAATGTAGTAATGCTAAGTGTATACTAAGGAGCACGTTGTGAGGGTGACACGGAGAAAGATCGTGAATCGAGAACTCAGCCAAAGCAGAAATTGGGTGGCCCTGAAAAGGGCCTTTGGAGTGGAGCTGTGGTGAAACAACTTCACTTGCATGCGCTTCCGAGGACGGCACACACCTTGACGAAGGCGTCGAAGCAAAACCAGCCGTTGCAAGAGTAGAGCCCGCACAGGCACGTCAACAAGTCACTGTTGACAGGCCAACCGCAGGCTCTCAGGGCTGCCTGCAGGTTGTGGCTGGAAAGGTAGCCCTGTCCATGAACGTCGAAGTGCCGGAACACGGTCGCCCAGTGCTCGGCAGCTTCGCAGGCCATGTCCAGCAGCTGGACGCAGTCGCAGGCTCCCGCGATGGTGCAGTACTGCAACACGAGGGACGCCGTCCGAGGCATCACCGGTGGGTACCTTTGCCGCGGCCCAAGACGCCGAAGAAGCTCGTCCACGAGGCGAGGGTCCATCACGCACTGCTTGGAAAACAAGAGTCGAGTGAGTGTCATGGTAGTTTGAAAAGCTTTGATGAAGCGCGAAACGGCACACGGACACGAGAAGGCACATATGGACACCACGCAGCGCTACTAGCAACAACATGTTTATTTTCAAAATCAGACTGCTTTTAAACCCTTATCGCCAGGCAGACAGTTCAGCACGCGAGATCACTCAAATCTATGCGCGACAAGTCACTCTATCAAAAACAGATACAACCGTGTATCACCGCTTACGCAGGAAACCCAACTCCTCGTTTGACAATGCTATTGAAGGCATACTAATGCACAAATCACCGAGTGCATCGATAAGCTCGGCTTATCGATGCACTCGGTGCATCGATAAGCCGAGCTTATCCTTATGTTGGTTCATCCATCCTTATGTTGGTCGACATAAGGATGAAACCACGCGTTTAATCATGGAAGCCGAGCTTATCGATGCACTCGGTGATTTGTGCATAAGTATGCCTTCAATAGCATTGTCAAACAAGGAGTCGGGTTTCCTGCGTAAGCGGTGATACACGGTTGTATCTGTTTTTGATAGAGTGACTTGTCGCGCATAGATTTGAGTGATCTCGCGTGCTGAACTGTCTGCCTGGCGATAAGCGTTTAAAAGCAGTCTGGTTTTGAAAATAAACATGTTGCTAGTATAGCGCTGCGTGGTGTCCATATGTGCCTTCTCGTGTCCGTGTGTCGTTTCGCGCTACATCAAAGCTTTTCAAATGTTTCACCAACAAGCCCACATTGCAACTCTCGTCATGGTAGTCGTCGACTTTTATGCACCCGTGTTCATTGTGGGCGAGTGTCAACCAATGACGTTGGTACCTTTAGCTCTGACTCCACCCCCTACCCTTCTTTCTCTCTCGCATTGTCGTTCAGCTTCCGCACCCCTTGCACGTGTGCCTCGCGCCTATCTTTCTTTCCTGCAAAGCCAGTTCTTACGAACCGAGGATTAGCCGAACCCCTCTCCAGGTCACTTGCTCACTGCTCAAGTAATACAATAATCTTCGGCGGAAACCCTTTACCTGCAAGAAAAGCCAGTTGGATATTCGTGAACCTCGCGCTTTGAGTGCAACAATCAAACACTGCTTTGCAGCTGTACCGATTCACCAAATTAGCTATGGGTACCTAAAAAAGTGAACTGGTTGGTATTCTTGTAGGAGACGCGACATATGCAAACGTATTCTCTTTTAAAGGAAAACATGTGAATTTAATGAACGACGCGAACCCCGACTGAGCATTGAGCCAACTGCTGGGCCACGGCCCTTACGACCGGATTGCAGCATCTGCACGTTTTCACCACTGTAAAAAAAAATTACGCCATCTCCCGCTAAAGGGAACCATGTGTAGATGTGAAACAGCGGGCGCTAACGCTTACACTGGCGGCGGCGTTGACTCTGGCGCTCATCGCAGCGTTGCGCAGGAGAGAAAACTGGGGAGGCGCAAAGCAGGCAGTGATGGAGCAATGTTTCCTACTGGAACATGCCAATCGCTGCTAATGGGCAATGAGAGACAGAAGACTCCGACTGGACACAGAGACCCGCACTCCGCTTTTAGTTAACGCGCACGCTGAGAATTTTTATTGTTCAACAACGCACAGGAGAAATCTTCCACCGGCACCACCTTGGAGGTCAAGATCTATTGCCATATATACGGGATGGCCAGTGAACGGTTGTGCAGCGCGAGCAGTTGGTTTTTTCAACCAAGAAACTCGCTAGCAGACGCTGCCTGCGTCAGCGTCGCGAGGCGAGAGAGGGGGAAGCGGAGAAGAGGAGAGAGAGGGGGTGACACGCATGCGCAGTGGGAGTGTGAACGCCGTGGGCAGGGATGCGTAGAGGAGAGAGGGGGGGAGCGTAGGAGAGGAGAGAGAGGGGGGGACGCGCATGCGCAGGGGGGAGTTAGACGCCGCGGGCAGGGATGGAGAGAGGGGGGGGAGTGTAAGAGGGGAGAGAGGAAGGGAGGCGCATGCGCAGTGAGGGTGTGGTTGCCGTGGGGAGGGATGCCTAGAGGAGAGAGAGGGGGAGAGGAGGTTTTTTATTTCTATTTTTTCTTTAACTGTTTGCGCATGCGCAGTAAGGGTGGGCACGCGGCACACCACCACCACCACCACCACCACCATTACCACCACCGGATTAAGCTTCGCCATAAGATGCTTCACATCTAAAAATCCACGCCATCTCCACGAAGTGAATGCTGATGAGTGGGGCGAAGCTCCAACGCTTATCGGTAAAACCGTGAAACATTCGCCCAACGCGTCGGCGCCTAAAGTCTCGGGTTGCGACTGCTTCAGGCACTTGGCCGCTGCATCCCGCGCCCGTTCCGCTTCTAAGTTCACTTGTCGCCGCTTTCCTCTCTCTTCGGCCTCGCGGGCAGAAAGAGAATGTGTGGTCTGATCGTTATGACGCATAGTGGGTACATTTCATGTACTGTGCCGTGATAGCAGAAAATCGCACACATTTCCCCGTAACGGAACCCTGAGTATAGTATGCGAAGCAGCCATGGGAGTTCTGCAAAGTGGCTCTTTATTCATCATCGTAGATGGCTTCCCGCCGCTTCCGTTTCAGTGCAGCTACGCGAGCCCGCAACACCGGGTCGGGTTGACGACGCTGTCGCGCTGCAGACGCTTTGCGCAAAGCGGCTGTGCTTACGCGCAAACACGCGCAAAGCCGCCGCGTTTACGGTGTTGCGGGCTTTTATTCCGATCTGGCTCGCATAGTGGGTGCTTCCCTACTTAATGAAAGTTACGGTGGGCGTATACTGGGTACCTTGCATGTGCTGTGGACGGACGGTGGTCCATATAGCACATGCAAGCAAGATCAAGAAATGGAGTCAACCTGGGCGACAGATACCACCGGTAGTGCATTTTATTGCGATAGCAATTATATGGACAGTCTCGACAGGTTTTTGCCGTCACCGTTGCCGCCGCCGTCATGTCGCGTATGAAGTACAAATTAATAAGAGCCCCCTGCGCCTCGTACGTTCTTCCAGCGGGTAATAGCGCGGGAGCGATGAACGCGGCTGAAGCGGAGATCACACGAGCCGGCCCATCTCCGTCGCTCCGAGGCGCATGCGATAAGATCCCCCCCCCAACTTACGAGTGAAAAACAGCGCAAAAGACGGGACAAGAAAGAACACGGGACCACGGCGCTGACTACCATATGTGTTTATTTCTTCAGTCAGCATATATATACTTCACCACTATCACAATTCAAATGACAAAAAATTGAATACTCAGCCTGCGCAGAGGCTATGAGGCGATCAATCGGACATGAATTTTATCTCTTTCGGTAGGAGGGAGATCGAGGGGGAGGCTAACACATGCCTCGCCGCTGTTGTGGATGTGATAAGCCTCTGAAATGAGACGCGCTCGTTCGTCATGGTATTTTTACAGGTAAGTGGTATCTTCAAAAGATGGTGGCACCCATCTTTTGAAGATACCACTTTCTTGTCCCGTCTTTTGCGCTGTTTTTCACTCGTAATCATGAACCAACCAGCCCAAATGCGTACCTTACCCCCCAACTGTTCGACCGACCGGCCCCGCCCGTCGTTCGCGAGCGTGAAAAGACGCGAGGGGGGGGGTTCCCTCGAGCGACCTTCGATTTTATGAGCTCGGTCGTCGCTGGCGCGCGCGTTATCTCCCTATCACGGCAGCCGACAGCGGGTGGCCGGTATACCCTTCTACGTGCTGCGCTCTCAACGCGAAGAGAATGTTGTGTGAAGAGTGTCCTGGAGCAGCCGTATTCTCTTAAACCAGCGTTTTCTAGAGTTGCGCGAGATCGGATCCAAAAGAATTAGCTACCAGGCTCACTTAGTATAACATTACAATTTGTTGCTATCGCATTCATTGCTTCGCCCTTGTGGTGAAACTGACTTTTTTTATTCTTTGCTTGCACCCACCACCTGCCTAGCCATTGCTAAGCAGCCACTCTGTGCTCTCGCCCATGACTCTGGAACGCAGCAAAAACACTCGGCTGAGGCGAGCGTCACCTCTGGCGTCACCCTTCGTACTGCATCGCACTCGATCTCAACGCTACGCCAGCGCCACCTCTTGCCACGGCGACAAAACCTGGCCGCCTCTCGAAGCTAGTTTGCAAACTGCAATAATCTAAAAAAGTTGCAAAGTACCAACACCTGCCTCCTCTCCTGGCCCTCTCTCAGGCGCAGCCGGCGTCAGCCGCCA
Organism: Rhipicephalus appendiculatus; assembly: GCA_030522465.1. Taxonomy (NCBI): domain Eukaryota; kingdom Metazoa; phylum Arthropoda; class Arachnida; order Ixodida; family Ixodidae; genus Rhipicephalus; species Rhipicephalus appendiculatus. The sequence continues at coordinate 7,259 of JALIZH010021015.1, forward strand.
TTTGCTTCCTAACTTGGAAGATTTACAAAGCCACGTGCTTCTAAGTACATTAGGCGACTGTGATCACAATACTGTGATCACGACGCGATAACTCAGCCAATGCGGAAATTGGGTGGCCCTGAAAAGGATCTTTTCAGAAGCGCTACGGCGATGCAGTGACGATTCTTCAACGGCGACGTCTTGGGACAAGCGCGCACGCCTTTAAAAATCTATCGTAGGAAACAGCCGAAGTGGGTGTATGTGGCGCGCAGGCGTCTCAAGAACCTGCCTTGAACTGGGTATCCGCAGGTTCGCAGAGCTGCCTGCAGGTCCCTGCTCGAGATCCATCCGACACCGTGGTTGTCGTGCTCCACGAACACGGCAGTGCAGTTTTCGACGGCTTCGCAGGCAATGTCGAGAAGCTCGCCGCGCTCAGTGAAGCCCCTCATGAAGAAGCACTCCTGCACATACGCCGCAGTCCAAGGCATTAGGGGCTTTTAGCTTGTACGTATACTTTTTTACGTTACCGTGTTACCGGTTACCGGATTGCGTTTTCCGTCTTACCGGAACGCATGCTGCAGAAAAGTTTTAGCTGCTCATACGTAAACGTTTACGTGCGTGCGTAAACGTAAACCTCTACGTTTGCGCAAACCACCGAATGGTGATGATAACTGCATTTAAACTATACTTGATTTAGATAAGATTGAACAATCGCTTGGGCAAAATAATAACAGAGGTTTTTAGCGTGTACAGTATCTCGGTTTAAGAAAAAGGGTGCAAAAATATCGGGTTAGCGACGATGGTGTCGACATCTTGTGACGCTTTGTAAAACGACAGTCATGAACACCTTTGTTATCATCAAGTATTTGAGGGAGAAAATGATGAAAAAGGCAACTCATTCATAATTATTTCACTGCAAGGCATTTACGCAAGGAGTAAAATGCACGATGTTTCTGCAATAACAATTTTGTGCTTGCCTGTTTCACATTGACGCCGCTAGATCGCGCCACCTATCCAGCCTGTCGGGGGGCTTTAGGCTTCTCACGTTTACGTCACTCTAGCTTCGGTAAGCCGGCTGAAACAAGGTGATCGCAATTCGCATTCGCACTTCGGCTTATTTGGACTCGGCGGCAGGAGTCTCCGCAAAGTGAATATCGCGCGTAGCCACGAACGAAGGTGGATTTGCGAGGTAGGGCCGCAAACGTAAAGCCTATCCGGCGAGTAGTTTACGTTCCGTAAAAAAGTCTACGTTCCGTAAAGGCTCGCGCATGTGCAGATTCCTTCCGGTATCCGGTAACACGGTAACGTAAAGAAGTACACGTACTGTCGGCGTCAAATGAAACGCGAACGGCGGAGCGCGTGGCCCAAGCATTAGCAATGATATAGTGCGCTCCGTCCAGTCATCACCACTGACAGGTGCGCACATGCAGTTTGGCAGCACTGCGCGATGCCCCTATAATGCAATATTTTTGCTTGCGTTGTAGTTCTGAAATGGTGATGATAGGGGCCAGCGTGGGCCTGCCGAGCGCTTTTGGTCGTTTCACATTTATTTTCTGTTATTTTTGTTGCCTTCGTTTCGAGTATCAGAACTAGAACAGAAGTGCAAATATCGGACTTTAGGGGAATCGCGCAGTGCTGGCAGGCCGGATGTGCGGAGCGGACCTGTCTAGGGTGATTACTGGACGGCGCACACTACACCTTCTGTAATGCTTGCGGCACGCGCTCCGCTGTTTGTGTTTCATTTGACGCCGATTGTACAAGCTAAAAGCCCCTACTATGGCTGGCTACGTTTACCGCCGGCCCAGCCAGAAAAGCAGACGGTCCGCGAGGTCAGGATTCATGCTGCTCTCATGAAAGTCTGGATCTCGAGTGACAGTCGGCCGATTCTTCGTCGTCTTATACACCCGCCCTCAGTGTCGAGAACGCCACACAGTGATCTTCGTACACCTAACTTACCCCCCTCCCCCCACCACCTTTTCCTCAATTTTTCCACCTGTCGCCCCCCTGGCACGTCCCTGCATCTTTCTCCCTTTTCTGTAACTCACTGCCCATTTCTTTCAAGCCACATATCCAAAGCCGGATACCAAGTCACAGCCTTATGTTGTTAGCGAGCCTTTGTGGCTTCGTTACGAAGGAAATTTATTTTCTTGAAGGAAGAAATTAGGTCCTCCTAACCGGGTTTTCTTCTCTCGATATTTTTATTTATTCGCTATATTTTTATGTTAGGAAGTGGTTGCTTGTTTTTTATGCATCTCATTGTTGATCATTTCACATACGTATGAGCACTACCCTTTGCGCTTGCAATCATTGTATCAGTATGTATGGGTTCTCTCACCCACACATACTTGTAACAGTTCCTAATGTATGCTGTTTGCGGGGCTTCTTCTTGAGTGTGTGAATGAGGGAATGCCGAGTTTCCTCGATATGACGAGTTCACAGCTGGCCCAAGCCCAAAAGCTACTCCTAATTAGCTATGGTTTACTGGATAAACTCAAGGAACCAGTTTTGTGGAACGAGGGTTCAGGATCATGGAAATGAAGGCAGCGGTGTATTCAGAGGATTCTTAAAACTGGAGCTAAGAAAACTAAGAACGTTTGAGGAGAGATACAAAGCTGGGCGACTCAAGGAAACTAGCTGCGACCCTTTCTTAGAACGCCGCATGACACAGCACGCGAATGTAGCGAAAAAGAGCCACACTAGACTAACAGCGCTGGCTTCGAACTGTATGTACTTCGCGCTTTTTCTAGTCTGTCCATTTTTTATACTACGGTCGCGCCCTGCCGGGAACCAAGACTGACTCGACCAAACTTTTCTACTCTTGTAGGCTACCACTGTTAGATGTATAGTGCTACCTTTAGTCTATTAACCTGTCAATGACGATAAAGTGCCTGTAGCCGTGTGGTCTAATCAGGCTGCCTGCCGACTCAATGTGGAAAGCGTCGGAACAAAAAGAAAAAAAGAACTTGGTGCGTAAACGGCGCCTTTTCAAGCCAACCCGAATAGCATGACTCAGCTGTCATTGAGGATTTTCTTATCTCCGCCATTACTCACACCAGAGATAGCAAAGAAGAGCACGCATGTTTTTTATTCCTTCTCCCTTTCTTGTTTGCTTTTGCTAGGCCTACACGATAATTATGAAACTTCGCTGGATGTATTTCTGGCGTTTACAAGCTGCATTCTCCTATTTAAGGCTAAAGTAAAAATTTTTTAAGACAAAAAGCACAGTTAAATCTCATTGAATTTTTTGAATGAATGGAGAATTCATGCGGCTGATGTTTTTGTGGAATGCAAATAAATATTTCAAGCCACATTTCACCTCGGCTAGCCCAACTTTTCAACTCGTGTTTCTTTTTTTTTTTTTTACTTTTTGTAATTTTTTGCAACGCGCGTTGACTTTATAAAATAAAACTACGAGATATAAGTTATTGAATAATTCCTTCCCTCTTAGCAAGGTTCCCCCCGATCTGGCAGCAATGAACGTATTCCTTTATAGGAATATTGCTTTTCAGCTAACCGTAACCTTAACATTGAAATTAAAATCCAATACACGTGATTCCAGCAGGACATCCCAGCGACATATATTGCAGTAATAATTTTGGGCATCTGTTCTACGGAACAGCTGTAGCGTTAAGACGCCTAGACTACACTTATATTTTTCTGTTTGGAAAGTTTTGTCGATAGCAAACAGTAATCTGAGCAGTAATTTAAATTCAACTCTGCAACAAGGCATGCCGTATTTAAGATAAGGCACGCCAGTGTTCATACGAACCAAGTATTATTGTTGAATTTACGTACTCGTACGTGCTATTTAAGTTTAGTCTTGCAAAGCCTGCTTTCCCGCAGCCGACTCAAAAAGAGGCGAAATCGTTAGTCATGCAGGAACAGCACTGGCGGAATCGACGCGTTGATTTACTTTTCGTGCGTTATTTTTATATCACAATCTAAAGGAAAGTATGCCGGAAATGCACATGTGACAAAGTTCCTGTGTGAGTGGCGACATTTTTATGAGAGTTGTAAAACCTAGAATTAAAAACGAATGTTAGCTTCAACGCGCGTGCGCACTCTAACCGACGGCTCTTTTCGTTAAACGTCAATCGCTATTATATGTGGTATTGCTGTCCTTTCTGCCTGAACTCTTGAACGAATATATACTGTGCAAAGCGGAGTGTCAATGCTCGAAGGAAAGTTTTACAATCTTTTTCCAGCCACGTGGCATACTCATATGGAATGAGAAATTGCACATTCTGTGGCGCTATTAGGTTCTGTTTCGACAAAACAAAAAAACTATACCATGCTTTACTCTCTTTTGTGGCTGCAAGATGACATCTGTGACGGGTAACCACGTGCATGGTTCTGCATATATACGCACAAAGCCCATGTTAAAGCTCTCCGATAGATACCACTCTGAAAACATCCCAACCTCACAAACCATTCCATTTGTAAATTAATGGCCAGACTCCTAGAACATCTCTTTAAATCTAAATGAGAATCGCATATCTTCAGCCAGTCGAAAAAGATATAAATGAGAACGCAGAATGGTACGGGCGCTGTCGAATTGTTCGGCCACTTTCTTCTGTTATGATGCGATATTTCGCGACCGGGGTATGTCGAATTCTTGACGACGACGAGAAGCAGTCCTAAAATTACAGGAGCAGGCCTTTGAGCTGGTCTTGCTTGACCTTCGGAAGGCTCGGATTTACATCGAAATATGGTTGGGGACTTCGATTCATCGAAGCAGGTTCGGCCGCATCGAAGATGGCGAAAGCATTGCTGGCGCCCACGAACTCGTCGATGTTGGCGACCGTCATACCAATGTTGAGGTGTCTATATTCGTTGCTGAAGTTTGTCAGCACTACCTTTGCTTTGCCGTCACGCAGCTCCGCTATGTCTTTTTCGACGCAAATCTGATGGTTCACAAGTAGGTGCTGATCGCCCCCGATGACGCCTTCAAGGTTTGGGGCTTTTAAATGCGAATGCATTTCTTAGTCGGGGCATGTCAGGCGTCCGTCGGTATCCGCATCTCTCCGCTCTCACTCCCTCTCTCATAGCAACAGCTGCGGCGCGCGCGCTTATCCTCGCCCCTAGCAACCGAAGCAGGTGGTGCGGGCGGAGTAGCGGAGAGTGAGTGGAGAGGAGGAGCGCGCTCTGGTGTGTGAGGGCGCTCGCATCGCGGGAGCTCGGCGGAACTCCCGCGTGTGTGGAGAGAGTGTAGGAGAGGGTAGGTGCAGTGCTTCGCCGCTCCTTCTCTCGCCGTTCGCTCTCTCCTCCCTGCGCCCCACTCTCCCGTCCGCTCGCTCGCACGTATGTAAAAAAAAGAAAAAAAAAGAAAAAAAGAAACAAAAGTGAAGAAGAACAAAAAAAGAAAAGAAGGAACAAAAAGCAAAGAAAAAAAACAGGCGCTGCGTGTGCTCCCGACTGGGCTGCAGAAATTAGGCGCCTTTTCCTTCTTCGAACCACAACCAACATATACAAATGGAGTGAAGCGCGCGCGAAATGCATTCGCATTTCCTCACGATTCGCTTCGGGGAGGTGGGGGGCATTTTTTTTTACGGTGCCGACGGAAATTATGACGCTGGAAAAAGGCGGAACGGTCACCTGCTCTTCTATTACATTCAATGAGTGGTTCTCAGGGGTCGTGTGGGGTGGCAGCGCTTTTTCTGAGGTTAGTGTTATTGATTCAGACCTCAGGTCGATGATGGAGCCATGATAACTTAGGAAGTTTATTCCTAGTATCACATCCTTAGAGCAATGTTGTAAGATTACAGAGCTCGTAGGATCAGTCCAGTATTGAGGGTGACTCTTGCTGTGCAAACTCCAACCGACGTTATCAGGTGGCCTCCAGCTGTCCGAAATTTGGGTGATTCCAAGCGGTCTTTACTTTCTTCAGCTTCGCGGCGAACGGCCCACTGATGATGGAATAGCCGGCCCAGTGTCGACGAGAACGGTGACGTTGTGGCCGTCGATAAGAACGTCGAGGTTGCTTGCTCGTCGTCTTGCGTTGCGGTTTCGCTGCGTCGGATCACGGCTACGTCGGCTTGCTCCGCTGCTTCTGCGTGGTGTCGTCACGTCTTCATCGGGTGACGAAGTTTCATCGTACGGGCGCCCTTCGGCTTGCGGCTTGCTCTTAACACTTCATCGAGGCGTCGTCGTGGGTGGCGGAGGATTTCTGTATTTCCCTGTACAGCAACCGCACATCCATCGGTTGCTGTCCTTAGTTTTTCGGATATGTGCTAGGTGACCGTCTCGGGGTTGGGCCAGCGAATGGTGGGTGTTGGGGAGAGATGTAGCGGCCTTGCGAAGGCGATTGAGAAGGTCTTCGGAGGGGTCCAATGTGCTCCTGCGAGATCATTGGCGATGTCACGTCGCCGTTCACCTTGCTGCAGACGCGGCGCGTTCACAGCAAAGCCACGCAGTCCCATCTCACGGCATTGGCAGCGACGATACGTGTGGTCGGCTTCTCCGCATTGATAGCAAAGTGGGCAGTAGTCGGGGGGCGCGCCAAACATCGGTATTCCTCGGCGTGTATCGCTGGCCGGCTGGCGGGCGGTATGGCGTCGGTGGGGAGGGGGAGCGGACAACAGCAGCGTAGCTGATAACCTGCGGCTGCGGCTATGCTATAGCTGCGGAAAGACCAGGGATTGCTGAATCTCATGGCGCACGACGTCAACAATCGAGTCCACTTGAGGCTGCGAAGACGGCAACATTTTCAGCAGCTCCTCCCGCATGGTCGCTCGTATCGTTTCGCGTAGGTCGTCGGAGCCGAGGGCGTGAACAGCAGCGCTGTCTTGAATCGATCGGCGATTGTATTGGCGGGTGCGCATTTCCAGAGCCTTCTCGATCGTCGTAGCTTCCAAGACAAATTCTTGGACTGTTTTGGGTGGCTACGGCACCAGCCCAGCGAAGAGCTCTTGCGTTGCCCCTCGCATGAGCAAACGGACTTTCTTCTCCTTGGTCATGTCAGGGTCGGTTTTTCGGAACAAAAGGATGATCTCTTCCGCAGAGATTGTGACGTTTTCGTTCGGGAGCTGCACCCGTGTTTCCAGCAAAGCGGCGGGTTTTTAGTTTCGGACGACGCTTGCAAACGTTGCGAGAAAGCTGGTCCGGAAGATGTCCCATGTTGTCATGGTGGACTCCCTGTTCTCGAACCAGGTCCTTGCTACGTCCTTCGGGTAGAAGTGCACATGACGCAGCTTGTCCTAGGAGCTAGAGTTGTTAAATGCCGAGACCCTTTCGAACGTCTCCAGCCAGGATTCAGGATCTTGACTTGGCAATCTATAGAAGGTCGGTGGCTCTCTCAGTGGCTGCATCACGATCGCTGCAGAGGATACTGCGGCCGTCATCGTACGTGTTGTCTTCGTTGCCGTGGGTTCCTGCTTGTCTGGTACGAGTCCATATTAGGGGGGATAGCCCTTTTAGACCGCGGCTCGTTCGACTGTCCATGATTGTGTCGGTGTCATCACGAACTTGGCTGGGCTCACGGCTTGACGAGGGCGTCCGGAACATGAAAGAACAACAGCTCCACCAGATATCACGTGGTCGTGACGTTGACGAAGGCAGCAGTCGACGTACCCAAAATGAAATTCTTTCTATAGCAGAACATGTACTCAAGAAATGGCAGCTCAAACTACAACAGACAGTGCGCGCTGCACACTGATATCGGCGAACACAGCGTCGGCCGTCAATAAACTCGTCATCGTTGGAACGCGCCATCTTATATACATCACGCATCGAATTTTTCAGCCTTAGCACTAGTCATCGCGCAAGGTCTGGAATAAGCTTAAGTGTTCGCGTCTTGCGCGCAATCTTAAAAAAACGATCCAATACAATCGTGAAGCTTCTCGAACACTGAGGCGTTGTTTGCGCTGAGCATACTTGTCACTCGCGACCCATATATTGCCGCGCGCGTTTTTTATTTCCCTTTTGCTGCATTCGGCTTACGCCCACAAAGACTGTCAGTCAATATATGGCCACGCACGTTTCTATTTTACTTTTTTCTATATTCTGTTTACGGCCACAAACAGGGTTGCCGTTAGGTGGACATGAAAACGCGCCAGAACTCACGCCAAAAGTAGCCAAAGTAGCCATGTCATTTAATATTATCGCCACATTTCTAGCCAAATAGAACAGAAGCGGTATTATCAACAGAGTCTTTACTATTGATGATTAAATAAAACCATTTCGAATAAGTAAAACCACAAGTTCAAATAAGAATCATTGCGCCAACTGGAAATTTTCGTCGCCAACGGGGTCCAAAAGTAGCCAATTTGGCGCAAAGTAGCCACCAACGGCAACCGCGCCCACAAAGACTTTTCAGATACTGACAGTCTTTGTGGGCGTAAACCGAATACAGCGAAAGTGAAATAAAAAAAAAGAAAAAACGCGCGTGGCAATGTATGCGTCGCGAGTGACAAGTATGGGCCCATACACTATCGAAAAGCACAGGAGTTGGTACCGGCAGAATAAAAAAGTAATGAGTACCGCATGCGGCTTTCAGACTAACCTGCACAAGCAGAAGCATTCGCGTGAGCGACGCAGACATGGTCGAGGCGGTGCCACGCCCCAGAGACACACTGAGATGCCGTTGCATTTGTAGACTGCAGCTCTGCACAGCGACGTCCCATGGTTCGTTGACTAGTATCGGACAGAAGCCAGACGCAGCGGTGATGATCCGTGCATCACAAATGTCGTTGCCTCCATCGATGTCTTACAAGAAAAATAGGCGATAGAAGAATCGCCAGCCGAACACGCAGCTTTCCAAGATTCATACTGCCAACTTGCAAATCAATGGCAGGAAATTGAAGTGACGAGCAAAAGCATCCGCGTGAGCGCCGCAGCGAGCCGGTGCGAGTGTAAGCGTTCTAAACAAATGGGACGATGTCGCGATACTGAGCCACGTCCTCTTAGTACCTCCCTAATGTTGCCAGCCTGTGGTACACCAATCACGAGACGGCAACACTGACATGATCCATGTTCAAAGCTACTGTGTTTGGCCGCCCTGCTGTGCGCAAGGTGCGCGTGGAATTGTGCTTCCGGAAACGCGTACAGCAGCCGAGAGTACGATATACGAACTATATTGAAAGCATCCTTTACTTTGGCAAGTAGGATATTGCGACGATCTCGCCATCAGATTAGGTCAGAAAAGTTGTGAAAGTCACAGAGGGTGCTGCCTTTGTTATGGCGCCTTGTACTGCTCGTGTCGAGACTGAGCACGCAGTATATGCCATCGAATGCCCCATCATTTCATCCTGTTTTCACGATACATCCTCATCTGGGATTTTCTATCGCGCAATAATGGCATTGTCCACTGCGCACGGGCCGAAATACAACTTTCGCCGCTCTTAGATTTGACAACCATCGATGCTGCGCCGCATTCCAGGATGATGATGATTAGTGGGGTTTTATGGCGCAAGGGCCATGGGTGGCCAAAGAGCGCCATGTCTTTGATGTGGTGTTAGCGATGGCCAATGATTTCGATGACAGGGTGTATTACGGCTGTATAGGGGCCTAAAATCACGCGCTAATAGAAGCGTAAAAGCTGTGTATATAGTATAAAATTATGGTGGTGATACGCGATGTGATCTATGGGTTTGGAATGACTTGCGAGTGAGTATGATATCTACAAGTGAGAAACGTAAAATAGCACGAATGCCTCCTCAAGGCCTTTGAGGCCAAAGGCAGGGAGGTAGGTGCCTATTTGATACAGCTGCCGGAGCAACAACCTCTTTTCAGAGGTTGCGCTACGGATTGCCAGGGTATATAACGTTAAAACTATGAATTTCTTTTAAAAACGCCAACACAGACTGATGTTTAAAAAGCGGTTCGCTGCCTATGAACATCGATGGGTGAAGTGGTATATGTTCTCGATAATGTGATGGGAAGTGCTTTTTTCTTATATCATCTAATCCACTGCACTGAATGAGAATGTGTATGACCGTGAGTGGTTCACCACACCTATCACACAAAGGTATATCACCACCAGACAAAAGGTATGAGTGTGTGCTGTGTGTGTGTCCTGTCCTTAGCCTTGTAAGTGTAACTTCTGTGCGACGTGATTTTGATACTGGCGGCCAATTCCCGAGATGTGGTTTTATGAGGTGAAGTTTATTTTTTGTTTGCCTGTCCCATAGGCGCTGCCAACAATCCCTGAGCTTTCGTTTAAGAAAGGGTTTCAGGTCTAGTGCAGGGACTTCTATGGATGTATTGGCAGTGCTTTCGTGGGCGGACGCAGCTAGCTGGTCCGCCAACACGTTTCCTTGGATCTCGCGGTGCCCTGGCACCCAGCACACTACCACATGCTGTCTGAGCGTGTAAATTGTGCATAGGGTTGTGTATAGTGAGACAAGGACAGGATTTCTATGTTTTTTCATTGTTTTTAGAGCTTTTACCACACTCAGGGAATCAGTGTATATTACTGCCTTCTGTAGTTTTAGTTGTTTAATGTGTTTCGCGGCCGCAAGTATGGCATATGCTTCTGCTGTGAATATGCTTGTATTAGTGTGCAGAACACCGACATCTGAAAAAGATGGGCCGACGGCTGCGTATGACACAGAAGTGTGAGACTTGGAGACATCCGTAAAGAATTCAGGACAGGTGTACTTGTGCTGCAGTTCAAGGAAATATGTATGGATGTGTGCAAGAGGGGCGTGTTTTGTAACTTCCACGAAGGAAATGTCACAGTCTATGAACTGCCACTGCCACGGCGGGAGATTTGCAGCGGGGCCCGCCAAACGGTGTTCGAGAAGTGGCACACCCATTTCCTCAGCAAGGCCCCTCACACGAAGTGCGTAGGGCTCTCGCAACGAAGGACGGTTGTGAAAAAGGGTAGAGGTGGACAAATCATTGACTGTGGAGTGTGAGGGGTGTTCATTGTTTGCGTTCACCTTGAGAAAATATACAAATGATAAGTAGGATCTCTGCAGATGGAGCGACCACTCATTCGATTCAACGTAGAGACTTTCTACGGGGCTTGTGCGAAAAGCGCCCGTAGATAGGCGAATGCCTAAATGGTGAACAGGGTCAAGCATCTTTAAGGCGCTAGGCGTCGCAGACTGATAGGTTATTGCCCCGTAATCTAAGCGAGTACGTATGAGGCTTCTATAAAGATTCATCAGACATTTTGTATCGCTGCCCCACGATGTCCGCGACAAGACCTTGAGTATATTCATAGCTTTCAAGCACTTGTTTTTTACATACTTAATGTGTGAGATGAAGGTTAGCTTACAGTCTAGGATTAGGCCCAAGAATTTGTGCTCCGTCTTCACAGAGAGATGTTGACCATGCAGGTCAAGATCTGGATCTGGATGAAGGCCTCTCTTTCGAGAGAACAGGACGCAGCTGCTTTTCTGAGGATTAAGAATAAAACCGTTTTCGTCTGCCCATTTTGAGATCTTATTCAGGCCTAGCTGGACCTGCCGCTCACACATTGAAAGGTTACATGATTTAAAACCGACTTGCACATCGTCGACATATGTGCAATAAAACATATTTCGGGGAATGCAAAGACGCAGGGTATTCATTTTGATGATAAAAAGTGTACAGCTAAGTACACCACCTTGCGGCACTCCTGTTTCTTGGACGAATGTTCGAGACAAAACACTGCCTACTCGAACACGGAATGTCCGGTTGGACAAGTAACTTTCAATTACGGAAAGCATTCTACCACGCACACCAAGGTGGGACAAGTCTCTTAAAATTCCAAAACGCCATGTCGTGTCGTAAGCTTTTTCCATATCGAGGAACACAGAAAGAAAGTATTGATTGTGGACGAAAGCGTCTCTGATCTGTGCCTCGATACGTACCAGGTGGTCAGTTGTGGATCTACCTTCTCGAAACCCGCACTGGAATTGGTCAAGCAGGTTGTTTGTTTCAAGGAAATGTATAAGTCGGCGGTTAATCATCTTTTCGAAAAGTTTACATAGGCAGCTTGTTAGTGCGATGGGTCTGTAACTCGCAGTGAAGGATGGATCCTTGCCTTGTTTCAAAATGGGGATGACAATAGCCTCTTTCCAAGAAGTAGGGATCGCGCCGGAAAACCAGATAGCATTGTACAGGGTAAGTAAAGTTTTTTGCGTTTCGAGAGGTAGGTTTTTCAACATTGCATATACTACACGGTCAGAACCTGGGGCAGATTTATTACAGCAGTTTAGAGATGCCTGTAGCTCAGGTAGACAAAAAGGTTCATTGTATGCCTGGTAGTTTGTAGATTTCCGCTCTAGTTTCTGTTTTTCTATTCTTGTTTTGTAGCGTTGGAAGGCCTCGGAGTAGTGCGCGGAACTGGACACTTGTTCGAAGTGCGCGCCCAGGGAGTTCGCCTGGTCTTCCAAGCTGTCGCCTTGTGTGTTTACTAGAGGGAGTGAATATGTTTGTCTTCCTATTACCCTACTGACCCTGTTCCAGACTTTACCCTCGTGTGCATATGAAGTGATGCCTGATAAAAACTTGTGCCAACTTTCCCGTCTCGCTTGTCGGCGCGTCCTCCTGCCTTGCGACTTTGTGTTCTTAAAGTTTATGAGGTTCTCCGCTGTCGGAGAGTCCCGAAGCAACCTCCATGCTTTGTTTTGCTTCTTTCGTGCGGTTCGACAGTCACTATTCCACCATGGCACGCGTGGTTTGCCAGACTGTCCCTTTGTTTGTGGGATGCATTTGGTTGCAGCATCAATCAGAAATGTTGTGAAGTAGTCCACAGCACCTTCTATGCTTAAGGCACACAAGTCAGTCCAACTTAAGAGAGTAAGTTTTCGAAATTGTTCCCAATCGGCTCCGTCTGTCTGCCATTTGGGAACGTGTGGAGGACTTTGATTTGCTATTGGTGCGCTGACAGCTATTGGGAAGTGGTCACTTCCATAGGGATTCCCAATTACTTCCCAGTTAAGGAGGGGGGTGAAGGGACGGAGATGCAATGCTGAGGTCTATGGATGAAAATGTTCTATTTGCGAGGTTGTAATATGTTGGGACTTTATGATTCAGAAGACATGCGTCAGAAGAAAAAAGGAACTGTTCAATGAGACGACCTCGCGCATCGCAACGAGAATCACCCCAGAGATTGCTGTGTGCATTGAAGTCCCCAAGGGCTAGATAAGGTTCTGGTAGCTGATCTATAAGGGACTGGAATTCATATTTTTGTAGATTGTGGTGTGGCGGTATGTAGACAGAGCAGATTGTGACGAGTTTATTCAAGAGGACCGCTCGAACAGCCACTGCCTCAAGGGATGTTTGAAGTGGTAGGTGTGAACATGGGATTCCTTGATTAACTATAACAGCTACGCCACCAGATGACGCTGCTGCGTCATCTCGGTCCTTTCGGAAGATTACGTAATTGCGTAGGAAGTTTGTGTGTTTTTCTTTTAAGTGTGTCTCTTGTACACACAGCACTTTTGGATTGTGTTCGTGGAGGAGTTCTTGTAGGTCATCGAGGTTTCGAAGAAGGCCTCGGATGTTCCACTGTAAAATTTGTGTCTGCATATTAGGTTTGAAAAGCTGCTGTGTGTACAATAAGAGAGTGTGGTGTGTTCAAAAGAACTACTTTATGTTTCAGGTGGCAGGACGTTCGTCCGGCCCCGTTATTGGCTTTTTCATTTTCTTGGCGCGGTCCAAAGAACTGCGCCGGTGTTTCGGCACCAGGGGTACCGATGTGCCCATTGCCTCCTGGGAGGCACTGGATGCCCGCACGTGCGGGCTGGAGGCTCGAGTTTCGGGCCTCGCCTGGTGAGACGAGGCCTTGGGACCCGACGACCCTGGAGTCGCCGGTCCCTGTTCTTGAGTTGGCGGAGTAGTCTGGACTACTGCCGCCTTGGGGGCAGGAGCCACAGCCGACGGCTCGCTCTGTGCAGGCCGAAGGAGTGGCGGAGGCCGATGCGACGTTGCCCCCCCGGCGCGCCGCATCAGCGTAAGGTGTGGTGTGAAAAGGTGAGCACCTTTTACGGGCTTCACGGAAAGAAATGTTCTCCTTGTACTTCAGTGTGATTATATCTTTTTCTTTTTGCCAGTTTGGACATGAACGTGAATATGCAGGATGATTGCCGTTGCAATTGACACAGTGCGGTGTGCTAGCACAGTTGTCGGATGGGTGGCCTTGTACACCGCATTTAGCACAAGTTTGATGACCACGGCAGCTCAGTGATCCGTGGCCGAATTTTTGGCATTGAAAGCAACGTCTGGGATTTGGAATGTATGGCCTGACAGTTAGTTTAATGTAACCCGTTTCAATTGTTTGAGGAAGAACACTGGATGCAAATGTGAGAATGAGATGTTTCGTTGGGATTTCCTTTCCTTCTCGTCTAATGATGATTCGCTTTACATCTGTCACGTTTTGGTTTTTCCATCCGTCTAGCAGTTCAGCTTCAGACAGGTCAATGAGGTCTGCTTCCGACACAACCCCGCGTGAACTGTTCATGGATCTATGGGGTGACACTGAAATTGGTACGCTTCCAAGTGTTACAAGACTGTCAAGTTTGTGATACTGTTGTTTCGATGGCAGTTCAAGAAGGTCGCCACTCGCCATTTTGGTCACTTTGTAGCCCGGTCCAAAGGCTTCGGTCAGTGACTTTGCTACAATGAAAGGGGAGATGGTCCTTGCAAGTTTGTTAGAATTCTCGCTGTGGACGACATGAAATTTAGGGAAGTTTTCCATTGGTCGGGTAAGAGATTGTAGGATTTCATCGGTGCGTACCCTTTTGTTAGGGTAACGATCAAGGAGGCGGGGGGAATGGTGCTGTTTCCATTATAGTTATGTGTATTTCGGCAGCAATGGCGGCCACCCACCATGGAGTCCTACTAGGGGACGCTGCAGCACTTAACCTGTAAGGCTGCAGACGCCAGCCGTACAGTGCTGCTGTAACCTAATATATCATGTCCAAGGGAGGACACATATACACGGTTAACCCAAGCCGCCTACGAAAATGAGGAAGTAATTGAAGGGAGTAGGAGACAGGACAGCAAGGAAAGAAGATAGGAAAGAGAAAGATTAGAGAGGGGGGGATAGGAAAAGGCGACTGCCGATTTCCCCTGGGTGGGTCAGCCCAGGGGTGCCGTCTACGTGAAGCCAGGGCCAAAGGGGTGTGTTGCCTCTGCCGGGGGGCCTTAAAGGTCCAATCACCCGGCGTCGGCTCAACCCCCAGGATCCCCTTTTCCCCGGACACGGCTCAGCCACGCACGGCTAGGCGTGGGAGGAGGTCGAAACCTCCCCGTTAGCTCGGGTCCGTGGTGTCGCCACACACCAAACGCCTGCTTGCGCAGACGCCCCTGCGGGGCGCATTCCAGGAAAGCGATCGTCAAAGCCTACAACAAAGTTTCTACCAACACGTCAATGGTCGTATCCCATGCATGTACTGTAGCAGCCGCTCTGACGCCGTTGCATTACTTTCGCGGTCTGGCCTCATTCTAGCGCGGAAGGGCCTATTACTATACCTTTTGCCACCCAAAACTTGTCGCCTTTGGAACTACACCTATTTCTGTCACAGAGCACCGTTCCCTCAACAGCTGCAGTGGTGTGGTGTCCGACCAAGACCTGCTCGACTTGACCGAAAATGAACTCCCTGAGGGCTGGAACGAACAGCATCTAATACAAGTACAGCGAATCAAAATCAGACGCGACGACAAAGACATCCCAACCAAACACCTGATTGTCACATTTTGCACAAGTGCCCAGAACATCTTGAAACAGGCTATCTTATGTTAAAGGCCGGAGCTTATGTCACAAACCCGCGATGTTGCTGTAAGTGCCAGCGTTTCGGTCACGGCTCCCAGAGCTACCGCGGCCGCCAAACCTGTGCCAAATGCAGTTCACAACCCAATCACCCTGCACATAGGCGTGCGCAGGGTTTCCCTTCAGGGGGGGGCAAGGGGGGGCAGGGGGGGGGCGAAGGTTCATCGCAGCGCCCCCCCCCTCCCTATTAAGTCAATGTATGGGACAGACTTTGCGCCCCCCCCTCCCCTTAGGTGACTAGGGGGGGGCGGACGCCCCCCTCTGCCCCCCCCTCGTGCGCACGCCTATGACCCTGCAGACGACTGTACCGAAACTCCACACTGCGCAAACTGCGACGGTGGGCGCCACGCCTACTCTCGCACATGTCCTGCATGGAAGAAAGAAAAGGAAATCGTTATAATGAAATTCGCTGAAAACATTTCGTTTAAGGAGGCGCGGAAACGCCTAACTTTCCTACCGGGTCCTGCATTCGTGGACATGGCACGCAAGGGGGGTGCCACAAAAGTTGGCAGCGGCCGCACGTACCACTCATACTGTACGGGCGGTAGCGCCATTGGCCCCTCAGAGGAAGCAGCCCGTGCTGCTCCGCAAGCAAAGGTCATGCAGGTTCTCGGACCTGTAGACCCATGGGCCTTCTGTTCAGGCAGAAGCTCCCAAAAGTGTGACACCCATGCGCGTAACCCGCGGGCGGGCATCCAGCGCCTCTGCCGAGGCAATGGAAACAACGGCAAGTCCGACGGCGTCTCCGGCGTCGAAGGATCGGCGTATAGCTCGTTGGAGCGCGCCAAAAAAGGAAGAACTCCCGTCATGGGGCCTGACAAAGGCTCTCTGACCTAAGATCTCTGACCAACTATCCCCGCAACGTGTTTTGTTATAACGTGCACCGGAGGGTAAAAACAATTTTTTCAAGAATATGTGCGTATATGGCCTTCACATTAGATGTGCGCATGGGCGCCAGGTAGCCCGAACTCGGCCCGCGGGTCGGGCTACCCTGGGCCGAGCCACGTGTAAAGCCCGAATGAAGCCCAAAATATAGACATTGTGCCGGCATTGTTTTCCACCATATAGCACCTTCCTCGCGTTTTTCATGAGTCGCTTGCTTATGTTTCACTTTGATGGGCTCAATACAATGGCGTATTATCGGAAAATAATCTTAATTGTGCCTGGATGGAAGAAAAAAGGAAATCCCCACCATATTCACGAAGTGAATGATGTTAGAGGAGCTTGCTCGGAGATAATAGGGTAAACCGTTAATCCTCCATACAATTCCTCTACTGTCATATAAAGACGTGACACCTTGTTATAGTTATATACACATTATATACAGAATGTTTATTGTGGAACGCGCAGCAGGTCCAGCGTTTCGAGAAGGCTGCCTCAGTGCAAATCAATCGCGCCCATCTCCCCGTAAGGGAACCCTTAGTATATATATATATATATATATATATATATATATATATATATATATATATATATATATATATATATATATATATATATATATATAATCTGCCTTAGCGAAACAGCCAGGAAACACTATTACACCATAAGAAACACGGCTAGATCAACTGTGCCTATGTTGGGCCCACATGTCAGGCGTAGTAATAAGGGCACAAACCCGAACAAAGATCGCGCTCTAGCGAAGGAGAACGACAGCGACGTATCCGGAGGAAGTGCTCATTATGGTCTCGTGCAAATGCCAATTAGGGGAGCCCTAATTGCGATGGTTCGTTAGAAACTGGCAGTCATTAGCCACCTCGAACACGTCGACTAAAATGGTGCAACACGACTGCATGCGTCGTCGGCACCGTTATCCGCGTGCGATTGCTAACGAGAGCCCAATGCCTGGTTTCCACATAACGAGCTCGTCGATTGGAGCATGAAATACTCAGGCCTCTAGTTCACCGATTCGCTTGTTATTCGGAGGGCATACTTCTTTCTGCCTCATTTTTATCTATATATCAAGAAAGAGGAATGGCAGCATTATGCATTTCAAAAAGGCCTTGAGCATGCATAGATTTTTTTTTCGCGTATTCGAGAAACTATTAAGCTTCTCCTCGGTACAAGGCAGAGACCGGAGTTATGGCATAGAAACGACTGAGATACTTTCAACTTTCTATTTGTTTTGAACCATATGCGGTAATGCGTTGTTCAACAAGTCTGCCGGTAATTTCGGTGATTGCCACGAAGATATTCATACGCCCACATAAAGTTTATTAGCATAATCATAAACTCCAGGCCTCTGAGGTAGGCGAGGAAAGCAAGCATTCAACGGGAGTATTGCGCTGCTGCCTCACCCGCTGCCAAGTACTATGCTCGTTACTTGATATCCATTTGCATCCAACAAGCAACGGAGAATGGTCGCCCTGTTGAACTGCTGCCGTCGTTCGGGCTTGTAGACTCCAAATATGCGTACCACTAGTTGTTGAGTTAGGCGCGATTTTTGCCCTTTACGCCTGCACTGCGAGCGAAGTGTGAATACACCTGCACTGCGAGCGAAGTGTGAATGGTGGTGTCCGGTCATTCTCTTTGCTGAGCCATAAAAATATATGCCATCAGGGGCGGATCAAGCCATTCATTTGAGGGCGCGGGGGGGGGGGGGGGGGGGGTTCACTTGCAGTAAAACCGGAGAGGAAGAAGGGGTCCTGACTTTTTTCTTTTTAGTAGTTCCCATTATCACAGGTCCCTGTGTCCCACTCATTGGTCCTAGTCAGTTTTATAGTCGTAGAACGAACTAATTTGCGGACTATCACACTTCAAGTATAGGCACAGGTTTCTGCGCTAAGCTTTTGTTAGGAATGGGGTTGAATGGCAGGTACGTGCGAACACGGGTTGTAGGCACTGAAAGGAGGCGGGGGGGAGGAGGTGCTGACACAGTCTTCGGGAGGGGGGGGCTGTGAACACCGCTACTGCCCCACCCCTTCTGGATCCGCTATTGCACGCCACCCACAGTATATATCCTGTGTCCCCCCTCCCTACCCGGTACAGCCTTCACTGCCTTTTAGGCACTTAAGAAGACAAAGGGAGACAAGAAATAAACTGCATGAGAATTGTAACTTGAGCTAGTTGGTACGGATTCATCTTGATTTTAGCAGCATACTGAGGGACGAGGACTAGAAAAAGACGGTGCGCAACACGGACGCTAACTCGCAACTGATTTTATTAAGAAAAAAAAAACATGCTAATATAAAGGTGAAGTACAAAAAAAAGAACAGGAAACAGATAAACTTTGTGATCATGTGCAGGTGCCGCTTAGGTATCGAAATTCCGCGTCACTTAGCGCGATAGGTGGTAGACTGACACATTTTTCTCCTTTCCTTTGGATGTGGAACGCTTCGATGACTTCTCTTGCTATCTGTTGTTTTTGAAGTGACAGAATCATAGTGTCGGCGAAGAATGGTGTGCAGCCGCATTGTTTACAATGGGCGGGGAGTGAAAATGGTTTCTTGTCTGACAGTGAACGTTCATGCTCCCTAAGACGGATATTGGCACACCTTCCTCTTTGCCCAATGTATGTTTTTCCGCATGATAATGGGATTTGATAGACGATGGCCTCTTTGCAATCTGTGTAGTGAAAAGTGTGGTTGATGCCGCATTTGCCGTGAACACACCCATTGTCTCTGATTTGTGTATCAGTGCTTTTCTGCACTTTTGCGCACATGGATTCCAGTTTATGTGGGGAGGAAAAAACAGCGTCAGCGTCATAACATTGAGCCACGTTTTTCAAACCGTGAGCCACACGGTGAGTATACGGAATGACCGTGTACTTTCTGGCTCTCGTAGTCCGTTCTTCGTCGCCTACCGCCTGTGAACCAGTTGGCTTCAAACGTTTGCGCATCTTTTCGCACGCTTGCGCAATGGTGTGCTCCGGAAAACCCGCTTGCTTAAGTCTTGCCAATTGTTGTTCATTGAAGCTAATCTGTAGCCCGTGCTGACACGATTTCTGCAAGGCAGAACGAACACTGGAAAAGGCTCTGCCTTGTTTGATTAATTTTGAATGGTTCGATGTGAAATCTAGTAATGGTTCAAGCGAACGGGGATGACAGCACCAGCACACATGTGTAGGTGTGTTTTCTGTGAGTCAATGAATTTTTTACTTATGCTCCCAACTATGTGAAGCAGTGGCACGAAATGCTCTGTAACATTTCAGATAACGTGCAGCGAGGTGAATAATTCACTCATTCGATTATTCGTGATAGTGTTGCAACAGATGAAATTGCCGGATGAGCACATGCGAAAGTATCCCTGTGCCGCGCTTCACAATGAGTTGGCGGCGAGTTATCATGACGCAATAAGCAAAGAGCGTGGATCTTTTTAGCAGCCTACCGCACGCAGTCATGTCCAACCTTCGCTTAAAGGGGGGCACTCAACCTGATTTTCGATGTAGAGATTTTTAGCCCAAGTTAGAGTGGCTAGAATTGAAAGGTGTGAAAACTGGGCGCTCCAAGCTGGCCCCATTCACGATCCCGCAGCGGTGGCGCTGTAGTCGGAGGCGCTGCCCGCTTGCTCGGTGCGCCGGTCATGCACTCGCGCATCGGCGTCGACAGGATTTTTGCTTTGGGGGGGAGGGGGGAGTAAACTTGTGCTGCATCGCGGCTGGGGGAGAGAGGAAGTGCTCGTGCACATCCTGTTGGTTCGTGAGGCTTGGGGAGTGGAGGCAAGTGCCCCTTTTACACCAACCCCTTCCCCGTCTGCCGAAGCCCGTGCACTAGCGTCGGTCGTTGCTCGATTCTCACCGCTAAAAGAGCTTTATCAAAGGGATAAACAACTTTATGAATTAGCGATGCACTTATGCCGCACTGAAGAATAACGCCTTTAGTTCGAACCTTTCGGCAGTTAACAGGCCAGACAACCAGACGTTTTGAACTTCGGAAAAACCGCGCTGGTCTTGTCGCTTCTTTCTATGTCCCGTACTAGCGCTGTTTTTTCGAAAAAGCAGACATAAATCAACCCTCCATAATGCAACCATTCTCCGATGAAGTGTCTAGGGGTGTGCGAATATTCGAAAATTTCGAATAACGAATTGAATAATTTTGTATTCGATTCGCTGCTCGAATCGAATAGTGCATATTTAAAATGCCGAATAATTTTCGCATACTTTTGCAATAATCAGCAGCGACGAGAGAACCCCAAAACCGCGAAACCTTGGAACAACTAAAGGTCATTTTCTTCTAATCGCTAAATTACCCACGCTTTTACGAGACTACCGATGCTATTTTGACTAACGGATGAAGGCGTTTCTTCTGAAAACTCCACCCTTACACGGAATTTACCATACTGCAGCTTCATCCCAATAACCAGTTCCTGTCTTCATCTTGTAATAACCGATTTTCGGGAATACGACTGCATTCAGCTTCAAGAATAAGAACAGAAACAAGTGTTGTGCTTTCGTAAACACCCACGTTTACATGCCTTGGGTGCCGAGGTTCATGTGGTGGCGGCAGGTTTATCCGTTTAGTTATAGCTTTAGCTGTACTCGTAGTGTCTGGTTTAAAATGTATTAGCTTTTTTCTCAATTTTATTTAAATGCAGGCGAAAACTGACTACTGTAGTCACTGTCACATACGCGAACATACCTCAGTTACCATAACTGAGGTGTTTTGAGTTAGTAAAAGCAAGCGTAATATTTTTTGGTGAAGGTTTTGAATTATTTGGTTAAAGCACAATGCTATGGAGTTCTAAGAATGTTTTGAAAATGGTTGCCTTACTATTCGAAAACTATGCTAAGAGTATTTGATTAGTATTCGAATTCGATTCGGTTCCAAAATTCACTATTTTCACACCTCTAGTTATTTCGAATGAGCCACTGTTTACATGTTTGGTGATATCCATAACATTTGTCTGCACAACTGCGGAGTAAAAAGGAAGTTTCTTCAAGCGGGGACATTAAATTTTTTCGAAAGTTTTCTAACGTTATCACGTGATAAAAGTGTATTGTCTCGATAGTGCGAGTAGCATTAACCATTTGTTCCTTGCCGTTTATTAAATTCTGATCTCGCATTACACTTGAGTTCGCGCCGTCACGGAGCCAGTATGTTCTCAATTTTGTACATAAATTGAGACAGCAATTTGTTTCATGCCTTCAACCAAATTTATTTACCATCGTATTACGATGGATATTCTTTTCGCTTGTCCCACTGGTGGATATTGTTTTCGCTTATGCCTGGGTTAAATTCTTTCAACTTATCCTTCTCGCCTTGTGCCTGGTTGAGCCCCTTCAAATGAAAATGAACTCTCGATCGTGATGCAAATGAATTTGACCACAGATTTTTTCAATTGCTTACATGTTCGACGAAGCCTATTTCTGCAACACGCTGCTCACAGAGCTACAACAAGCTGCCTACTATCTTTGAATGCAGGCGCAATGTGCGGAAAACATGTGTCGGCCTGCTTTACATAAACTGCCTTTGAAGTAGTCACTCAGGTGGGTACAGCAGCCCTTAAATATCAAATTTGCTAGTTATCTGACTTTGCAGCTGTCCTGCGATGCTTTCTATGGGCAGGATGCATGCATTTTTGCGATTTCTGCGGCCCGATGGCAGAATGCGTTCTGTAACTATGTAACCCGCACTATAATACACAAGGTGAGCGTCGCTGTATATGCGCGATCAAAGTATAACAAAATAAAACCGAAAAAGAAAATAGAACGTTCAGATGAATCAACTTATCAAGGTAATCGTTCAGTTTTTTAAGAGCGCTACAAAGCGTTTAGTAACTCAGCATAAAACCTTTTGCAGCACTTGTACGGGTTCAGTACATTTACCTTGAGTCATAATGGTTTTTCTTTTTCTTAAATGACCGAATTTTCCTGTATAGCTTCATCGGCCTTTGGGATGGCAAGTTTCCAAACTGCAAATCTGTCAGGATGGCGGCGCACGGAAGTGACACCTTTTCCACGCATGTTCCGTACCCCGAATCGCAGTGCCTGGCACGAAACACGGTCGGCGAGTTTTCTTAATTTTGTTTGATTATAGCCACTCCTCTCAAGCTACACTAGCACAAAGAACTCGTAAAACCACCCGGAACGTCGAAGAAGCTGACAAGCTTCTTCGTCGCAAGTGGCCTACACTGCCGTCTCCCCATGCTAGCAGTCAGCGCCTACGACTGTCGCGCTATATTTCGGCCTAGCGGAGAGACCGCGCAAGACGGCGCCTCCGGGCAAGGGAAAGACGGCTCGCTATTCACACCTCCCCCAATCTAGCCGCTCTACCCAGGTCAAACTTTGCGAGATGAGATTGGTTTATAAAACCTTCACTGTTTCGTCTCGGGACTGGCCTACGTCCCGAGACGAAACAGGTGAGCGCCAAATAAATCCAGCTTGCTTCCACGCGGCGAAAACGATAGCCACGCGGCGAAAACGAAAGAACTGGTTGTAGCAGGTTTGCCCCGGTCTATCGACGCGCTCAAGATAGCAGCCACGCACTTGGTGTGTTCCTCGATCCTATCTTCCCTTATCCGCAAGGCTGCAACATCGCGCCATTTTGTAGGTCCGTTCGTACGCGCAGGTGCTCTGTAGGTCTCTAGTCAGTCAAGTCACCGTGCGGATCTCGGTGTCTTGAATGCGTGCACCGTTGCGCCTAAATTATCCGAATTAACGCTCTTGGCTTTCGGCGAGATCGACCTTTCCTCCTCGAGACTCTCTCGCCAATCTGAAATCTCACGTAGCTTCTCCTGCACTAACTAAACGACGACTAGTCATCGCGAAGCAGTAAACTAGACAATGCAGCAAACCAGTGTGGAAAGCTTCCTTTTCAGGCGGACATACACTGTGGGCCCTCTTCAGAGAGGCCTCTGGAACAAAAAAAAAAAAAAACTCTGCAAAATTTAGGCGATGTCCCTCCCGCTCCCCTATCACGTGATCCCTGCCCGAGATCTCACTGCGCTGCATCTCACTACATTTTCTTTGAAAATCTATCAAAACAAGACTTCCTGCCGAGAACTTTTGTTGTATTGCAACGGTGACGTCCGCGAGCGAGACCATGAATATGGCGACTGCCGCCCATTGCGGTTGACGTCACGCGAGTGCTGCTAATTAAATCATAACTCGCATTCAATCAGACACCAGCAACCCTACTGAAGTAAAATCGAGAACAAGATAGGACGGATCTCTTTGCAGAGAGCTTAGCGGCTAGACATGAACACTCACGGACAAGAAAATAAGTGTGCGCCAACCTTTTATTATGGACTATTTGCACGGGTGGTGACAGTCTTGTCATGCTATTTACAATATGTACATATCACAGGTGTCTCGTTAAGGTGGCGATGTGTCTCACGTCGCCTGTACGAAGGCCACCAGAGCGCGGAGGTCCACCTTGCAGGAGGAGTACGTCTGGATGCAGGCCGGAACGCCGCTGGACCTGCCCCGATGGTAGGCCTTCTCGAAGTCTACGAAGGCGGAGTCCTTGCCGACGGGTCCGAGACTGCGCATGAAGGAAAATACACGGCGGCCGTACGTGCCGTAGGCAGCGGCGTCCGCGCTGACCTCGCAGGAGAGGCGCAGTATGCAGCGGTTCGTGTCGAGTTCGCGCACCAGGTTGACAGCGTCCTTGATCACCTTAGGGTCGGACTCGATGCTGCGTCGACCCTGCAACACGAAAGCATAAAATTAGCAGATGCGGCGAAAAATGTATGGGCTCACCATGCAGAGAAATGTTAAGTTACACGCAGTACAGGCGCACAAATAGCACGTAACATCGTTGTGATGCAGTAAAAATGCTTTTAGCAACACCAGTTAACTGAACAGCCAAGCAAAGAAAAAACAGTGATAGAAAACCACCGTCGAGTTCAAACCAAACACTGACACAGCTAGTTGGCGTCACGCTGCAAGAATGGACATAACAGCAACGTCACTGCACGTTGTCTACATTAGGTCCCGCACCGTAGCGCGGAAATTAAACAGGCAAGGAAAAAATTGGTACTCACTCGAATAGTTGCGGCGTGCTTCCCTTCCACGTTGACTAATGGGCTCTTCAGAGCCGAAGAGGCTTGCAGTACGGATGCCTTGTTGCCCTTGACGCTAGCAGAGCCGCTGGACGAAAACTTCACCTGGGGTGAATCGAAGTCGGTCGTGGCGTTGGCGAGCATCATGAAATCTTTGATGGGCAGCCGAACGGAGAGGGGCTTCTGCTTGCCGCCCCCCGATGAAGTACGGCAACGCAGCAATAGGCACGGGGATTGTGGGGCCGGAGAAGATGCCCTTCGGGTCTGGGCGCGGCACGACCCGGTCGGGCAGCTTGCTGCTTTCAATGCCGGCTCGCAGACCAACTCCGTAGCGACTCACTTTGAACCAGCCGAGCATGTCGAGGAGCTTCATGGCGATGGCGAGCTTGATGCCGGCGATGCCACCGATACTCGTGATCGCCGAAATGGGCAGCAGGGCCAGGCTGGTCAGGAACAGGCCGTTGGTAGTCTGGGCGACAAGGAGGGCCAGGAAGGCGGTGGCGACGAGCGTGGACAGCTTCATGTTGGCGGGTGTAGAGCTCTGGTGATCTGTGCTGGGCAGATGAAGGAACCCGCGCTTTTAAGGGATCCACTCTCTTTGTTAGTAAACGAGCAAGACATGTGATCGGCGAGCACGACATGCGATTGGCGCAGACGATTGGCAACTCCCTCGGGTTTTCTTTCCACTCTCTCCACCCTTCCCTCCTATTCAACCCTCTCTCCCTTGGCCCTCCCACCTTTCTCCCTTTCCGCAGCAAAATTCTTTCCGGAAAAAAAAAAGGACGAGAAGGAAAAGCTACGCACGTCAACGTTTAGTCACCGTCGTTCCCGCTTACCCTGTGTCCGGGCACTACTTGAAATTTCCCAGCCATGCTCAAAGAAAGAAAAAAAAAGAATAAAAGTGGAGACCGATTATCGTATGACCACGAGAACCTGTGTAAGGAATCACCAGAAGTTCGGGCAGCGTTGGGGGAGGGGTCTGGTACTCGTTATCTCTCCCGTGACTCAAAGCACGAAAAAGAAAGGCAAAGCATGCCTGCCCTTTCCGGTTTCCTTGACCCTCACACATATTTCCAGGTGCCACATGATGCATTCGTGTGACTGAGTACCAGCAAAAAGTTATACTTGCGCTAAAACACGCACTCGATGATAAATACACACTGCTATGGGAATTAATTAATTATTATTACGCTTAGAAGATGTTATCTGCAAGGATACAGCGCATTTCATGTAAGATATCAGCCGAACTGCAAGGTTATGCGAATTGAATGGAATATTTTCTAGTAAAATATTGACATCTCATGTAAAACTAGAAAAAAGTGAAAATCTTCCCTATTTCATACCTTGTCAAGAACGCCCCCCATAATTATTGCGGAACGTCAGCTTCCTTTATAAAGATGGTTCTCGCGCTTCGGACTGGCGCTATTTTGTGGTTTTGCAATAAAATATTATATGGGAAAGACAGTAGAAGATTCCACATTGCAGATATTCAACAGTACCCCGAAAACTTGTATGAAACGAAGTGTTATGCGCAGGCCTCGAATAAAACTTATCTTGCAATTCGAAGGCATGTGCGTACGGGTTCATAATGATTGTTACCCACCGGTGTACGTCAAAGGCAGGCAAATATTGGCGACAGTTCCCGCAAGGAGTGGCGGTATAAAGACGTTGAGAATGCGGCTAGACTACATTCGAATCGTCATACAGCTCAAATATTTTTATTTGCCAGAAGTTGAACGTAGCACTGTGTCGATAGGTATGTTATGCTGTATAAGGCGGGGTGCTGCACTCGCACACCACATGTTTTTTTTTTCTTTAATTTATATAACTGCCGCGGTATTTTGCCCGAATGTGGGATAACAGAGGCGCAAGTGTTATTCTTGCAGAAAGTTCTGGCTTGAGTTTGCCTTGGTGCGTCTCGTACACAGTTTCTACAATGCATACGAATGTATGTGCCCTCCAAAGAGCAATTATCACATAGGCGGCATCATACAGCTCTACATTCATCAGCAAGAAAGAAAAGTTACAAATGAGTAAAAATACCGGCGTGAGTGATCATACGTAAATTCTTAATCAATGGCCCTTTCCAAGAAGTGTGATTCGCAAAATGTTATCGTGCCTAACGGATTACGTATGTCAAACACTGACTATACTGCAACGCACAAGCACAATTCACTCACGAGCCCTGTTCAGCCTAGCTTGAGGTCCCGCGTGCTGTACTTCATGTTGTATAAGGGCTAAAAAAACCCATGACCAATCGACTGGCGGTTTATTGTAGTGAAATATGGTTCCGACGGTGAAGCATGCCGAACTCATGCAAATGAGGATAAAAGCTTTGTTTCGGGCAATGTTGTCTACCGAAAATAGAGAAGTGTAATATCGTACTGGTATAGCGCAGCTCAGTTTGAGCATGAAGAAAAGTGTAGTTCTCACGGCGCAACAACCGGCCGCTTCGTTGGCGCAATGCTTACAAAGCCCGCCTGTCGACCCGAACGGCGTGGGATCCATGCGGGCCACGGCGGTCATATTTCGATGAACACGAAAAGTTAGAGGCCCGCCCTTTTCTTGCGATGTGAGTGAACCTGCTATAAGCTGCAGCTGTCAAAATTCCAAGGAGGCTTCCCTACGGTGTGCGCCATAGGCATATCTTGATTTTGGCGCGTAAAAAATGTGACAAATTGTTATTAACATACTGTGAAACCATAGCGGTGAGCAGTGAAACACGTTGGGTTTTATGCACGCGTGATCCTATGGTCCAGCGTTATCGCTAATGCTCGCGGTATATTGTTCTAGCACCTCTTCTGATGTTGCGCAGGCAAAGAAAACGAGCCCTTCAATTGACACTTCTTTCCTTCAGTTGTGGTTAGGATCTCCTGCTAGGATTGTGTGTATACATTCCTTAATTTGTAAGAAAAAGAACGCAAATGAAACAGGTGAGAAGATAGTAATAAAAGAATACTGACATTTTCGCGCGATCACGGAAACATTGCTCGCAATGAAGAAAATATTCAAACACTATATTTCTTCTGTGGGCTTTACAACAAAACATACGTATTGTAATCTTCGCCTAGCCATTAGGCGATATGCTGGCCTGAAATATTCATTTACGTTCCACGACATCAGCCCCATGAATTAATTCATACAATCATTTCCATATGTGAGTTGATTCTGTTGATGGTGTTTACAAATCTATTTTTGCCTCGAATACGTGATTGCCACTTTTAAATCTCACAATCATATCTTTACAGGTCTCAAAATGATATTGCAGGAGTAGCAAGAGTAAAAAAAAGAGAAAAACGAATGAAACAGCGTGCTGTAGCTAACTGGCTGCACTGTGACTAATGGTGGAGATAAGGCAACACGGAATGACCGGTGAGTCATGCCATCCTGAGAACTTCAACAATACGTCACTGACCCAGGATATTTCTTTTTTCTTTGCTGCGACACTTTCCATAGTATTGAGCTGGCAGGCACTGCGTTTGTAAGGGCGTTCCTTAGTGAAAAGTATACAAGCATTTTATCGTCCATAACGAGTGGACAGCGGGAGAGATAGCAGCCAACATTTAAGACGGGTAGCGTAGAAGAGTAGAAGCTTGGGTGAGTTCGTTGACCTTCAAGATGGCACTTAACGCAGCGCGCGAACTTAAGCACCGAATTCCAGAATTTAGATGTCAGTCGGCGCGAGCGGAAAGCAACAAAATGGCGTCGGTGCTCCCCGAGAACCGGTTGTGGCGGCGGCGACGACCCCTTCGAAGAATGTCTCCACCCTCAGCGGAGGCGCGCGCATCGAGGCAATGAAGGAAAGGCTACGGAGTCAAAGTGGGTGTGTGCCACCGCTGAAGAATATAGTCCCACAACTGCGTGCGTATTTCCCGCGTGAACGTCATCAAAAACATTACTTTATTTTCTACGGGATGCTGTTTATAAAGAAACTTAGCACGCACCAAAGATATATTCATATTTGTTTTACTTTATGCAGTCTCATTTCGCTTTTTTGCTCATGTGAAAACGTCGCACGTTTTGCGTGCACCTCACAGTCAAAATGGCGTCTTCGTATTTAGATGAGCGCTCGCCGCCCTCCAGCTATTCCGACGACTCGCCGAAGGAGCTTGTGACGAATTTTACTCACACATGGCTGTCTAAGCAGACGTGGCAAA
The DNA here is from genome assembly GCA_030522465.1 of Rhipicephalus appendiculatus. Lineage (NCBI taxonomy): Eukaryota > Metazoa > Arthropoda > Arachnida > Ixodida > Ixodidae > Rhipicephalus > Rhipicephalus appendiculatus. Next base: position 36,038 of record JALIZH010021015.1, read on the forward strand.
TAGCATGAAATATTATTATTCGAACACGGCCGTCATTCGAAACGCGAGCCGCACCGGATTACTTCGCCGAGGGGCACATGTGCGGTGGCTCCGCCCCAGTAGCATTCCCTTCATTCCCAAGAAAAGTCTGCATGTACACCTTTTCACAGACAGCTCCCTGCGAGCCGCCATAGTTCCCTCTGCGCTGCGCTAAACAAGCGTGACCCCCCCCCCCCCCCAATAAAAAATGCACTGCCGAGGCTGTGACGTCAGCTATTGTGCGCACCCCAACATGGCGGCGTTTTTTGTATCCTGTGAAAACGTGTGCTTTGTTATACGCCGGTACGAGAAAGGGTCGCAGCTGACCCTGAGCAGTCCGGCTTAGCCCATTTGCAAGCTTCTCCCTACGAGCTTCGTTATCTTAGCACCCTTTTGAAGAATCCTCTGAATAGAATACTGCCTTCCAATATTCTCCGCACCACACTTTTCAGCATGGGTACCTTGAATTTTCCGTCAGCACCTTCACGTGGTGCAAAATGACGCCAAATATTCAATTCGCCGCGGCGAAGCCAAGTTTACGGACACGACGGCGCTGCTCCAGCGCCGACTCGTTTCCGTCAGTTCCATCGACACTGTTTCTTTTTTTTTTTTTTTTTTCGAACAGAGAGGCAGCTGTGAATGCTGGTTAGTGAGAAATGTCACTTTGTCAGTAGACGCCAGCCTAACCGCACTCGCACTAGTTTTTTGGCGACGATCACTGATCACCTATTCGCACTTTCCAGATGAGCTAGCGCCACCGCGCGGACTTTTTCGGAAGCCGGGAGACGGTGTTGGGTTTTCCACTCGCCCCGTTCGTGTGGCTGGCAGAGCGTCTGTAGGTGTTCTCTGATCGTGCGCTATGGGTGAAAACGTGCAGAGTGCGAAGAGCAATCGCATGTGCAGTGTGTCACAATGCACAAATCGTGCAATATATGGTAAAGTGAGCCTGCACCGCTTTCCAAAAGAGAAAAAACGACGGAAATTGTGGACAATCAAGCTCCGCATAGGGAAAGAAGTGAGCAAGGAAATGGTCGTGTGTAGCGAGCATTTCGAAAAGGACGACTTTTTTTGGGGCCACCTTGGTGAGTGTACTTCGATGTAGCACCGCTATCGATGATTTCATTTCATTTGTGTGTGTGTGTGTGTGATGAGCTGATGGTGGAATTTGTTTTAAAGACGAGTTGGAGCCCTTACGAAGGCGGCTGAAGAGAAACGCCGTGCCTTCTCGTAACATCCCGCTGCGCTCCCACGAGGCAAAAGTGACGCCGAGGACCGGCCGAAGAAAACGTACTGCAGATGCACAAGGTAAGTTTGAATACGCAAGTGTCACCCTTTGTTAAGTTTTGTTCCTGCGCTCGAGGTGTTTCGCTAAATATTGTGAGACGGTGCCTGACGATGCGTCGTGAGCCCAGCAAACTGGCGATTGAATTCGGGAACTCTGCCAATGTGACAGGCGGTAAATGTACAACTTTCGCCGTGTCGCTTTTGGCCGTAATGAAAGGCGTGTGCCGATCGGAGGTCGTGCACACGCGTTTCTGAGTTGACACTTGTTTACATCGATCACAACTCATCTGTTATTGAAATAATGTTGCAGGTAACAAGGGCCAGGACAATTTAGTAGCAGCTGAAGCAGTCAGTGATGGGGACTGCGCGTGCGTGCCTCCGAATGTTTCTGAAGATGGTGAATGCGATGGTGAGAATCATGTTTATGGGACACTTGCGACGTACTTTTGATGTTTAGACGTTACCGCAGGCTTGACATGGCAGTTTTACCAGATGAGGAGAGCCAGGCTTTGCGTAATTTATCATGTACCTAAAAGGGCAATTGCAGGGTTGTTTATGCAAAATATTTAGGGCAGCTAAATAACTGCACCTTTTACTCTTAATTCACTGCGGCTCATCTGTTGTCACATCTGAGCAAGTAGCCTTCTGATGCCATTCTGACAGTGCGCCGTGTTCTTTTGATTTTGTATCGCTCTCCTTCTGTGCTTTCCATTTGATCTCTTTTGCCTCCTATTACCTATCCTCATCTGCAAGTTGGTAAACTGTATGTTTACCTTCCTGGTAATTTATCCGCCTTTCACATCTAATTTCTCCCAGCTTTTTTAATTTTAGAGCACAGGCAAGCACATGCAATACAGTACGTTTTGCTGTAGGACACTGTACTGTTACAACACGTACGACATTATTTTATGAGTAATTTAGTAATTGGTTCACCTTCATTGCATCGCAGACCAACCGCTGCAGGAGTGGCTTCCCCCCCTTTCAAGCTCTTGCACGTCTACGTTGCAGGACACACGAACAGCAGCAGGTAAAGTTTTGCTTAAAATTGTAATAAACCCAGTTTAATTTCATTTCTTGTGTTGCAGAACAAGACTCCGCACGGGTACTTGTTCAGCTTCAAGAGTTGTGCAGCTCATCCGAGCTAGACAAGTGCATTCAGGTGAACACGCTGGACATCACCACACAAAAGATCAGGATATCAGACTTGATGCTCTCCGATGCCCACCTAAATACGTTGACTGGGGTACCTCATCACGAACTTCTAAACAAGATTGTTTCACTGGTAGAGAAGTACGAAGAGGTGAACAAAATGGAAGCTTCCGTGAGGGACAGAGTCATTTTGGTACTCATGGTACTGAAACAGGCCATGTCATTTTCGTGCCTTAGTGTACTGTTTCAGTGCAGCATTTCATCTGTACACAGATATTTTGTGCATACGCTTCCCCTGGTTTCTGCAGTCCTCAAAACTGCCATTGAGTGGCCATCAAAGGACGAAATTTTAAATAACATGCCATTGCATTTTAAGCAATATTCAAGAGTACGAGGTGTGGCAGATTGCACTGAAGTGCCAGTTGAAAGGTCCCGGTGTGTGAAGTGCCAGCTGCTGACTTATTCACAGTATAAGTCAACCTATACTGTGAAATTCCTGGTATGTGTAAGTCCAGCTGGCACTATCACATTTATTAGTGAAGCTTTTGGTGGACGAGCGTCAGATAAAGCTATTACAGCCGAGTGTGGACTATTGGACAAGTTTGAATCTTTCACTGACGACATTATGGTAGACAGGGGTTTTTTCATAGACGACCTCTGCAGTGCTCGTGCAATTGGCGTGATTCGGCCACCTTTCGCAAAAAAGGACTCACAATTCAGCCGTAATGATGCCCTCAGGACAGCAGATATTGCTAGGGCTCGAGTTCATGTAGAGCGGGCAATCCAGCGAGTTAAAATATTTAAGCTGTTTAACTCAACCCTCTCCTGGGAGATGCTACCTCACGTGAACGAACTGTTTGCAATTGCATGTGGGCTAACCAACTTGTGTGCGCCAATATTGGCCGACGATAAATTTCAGTAGGAGCAACTTCAAACATGACGAAATTAATTTTTGAGCAAACGCGTTGCCATAGGTACTGCTGCACATTCTGGTGAGCGTTAATGTTACTTCGACACTTCTTTTGCTCTGTGTTCTATTTAATAATAATTGGTGGGATTCAGGGGCTTAGGCAGAAATATTTTTCGGGGGGAAGGTTGGGTTGCACCACCTTGATCTTTGAAGGGAGGGCTGGGCAGGCACATACGGTCGAGTGTCATGTTGTGCTCTGTATGCTATTGCAAAAAAAAAAAAAAAAAATTGGGGGGAGGGGGGTCGTGCGGTGCTAGTCTGCCACCCCCTGGCTACACCACTGGTGGGATTTCACATGCCAAAAGCATGATATGATTATGAGGCACACTGTATTGGAGAACACTGGATTAATTTCGACCACTTTGAGCACTCTAGCGTGCACCTAAATCTAAGCACATATGTGCTGTTTGCAATTAGCCGCCATCTAAGCACAGTCGCCTTAGTCTGGAGTTGAACCCGTGCCCTAAAGCTTCAAATTATGACACCTTACGTCCTAAGCTGCTACAGTGGGTCTGTATTCCACTTAATATTTGGGAGATCAGATGTTGAATTATAAAGAATGACAACCATACAGTCACAATAGCTTTATTTTTGATGCATATGCTGCATTGATGTTCCAAAATACTGAACAGGTTTTCTTCTAAGGATCCCGCACCACTCAAATTGGTACGCGGTAGTGATAAAAAAAATCATTTTCAAGCCTTGCTAATCTGCAAAAGCTTAGGCAGTACTTTCTTGAAGTAGACGTACTGCAGTCTCTCTACAAGTTGCTGTATGTGTTCGGTATCTCTCTGCACAGGTATGACAAGGCTCTCAACTTTTGAATAAACTATAAAATGGCACACCTTCATGTTCAAAAGGAGCATGCCCAGTTGAACCTGGGAATAATACTTGTGAGCAGGTTTCAGTGCATAATTTTCTCCATCGCGCGCAAGAAATGCCATCTTTTTAGCATTTACAAGGTCTTTTATGCTGGACTGCTGGCCTTGAATGGGACATTTCACTTCCAGCAAGACGCTTGTTCCTCTTTGCTCACTTATTCCGTCCGGGCTGTAGCCAAGCCAAGGCACAGCTGGAATTACTACAAGCCCCAGCTTACTCACGCGCTCCTTGTGTGTCCTCGCATACTCTTCAAGTGCGAGGGACTCATTGTCTATTCCATATCTGGTGGCTTCATTTCCCTTGAAATGATCCCTGCAGTAAAGCCTCTCCAACTTCGCTTCCCAAGTGCGTATCCCGCTTTCTTCAAACGTGTAAAGCTCCCTGCAGATGCTTCCAGTGATTCTTTTTTTTCTTTCACTGTGCCATAAGGTGGATGCTTGATCACTTGTTTTGTGACATATTTCCTTAGCTTTGGCATAGCTGAGGCACACATTTTCAATGTAGAAAGTTTTTTCGCTTGCACTGAGGTTTTCAAGTGTAAACCTTTTCACGATTGTTTTGCCACCATCTAGCACGGATTCAAAAAATAAAAATTTCGTGTAGTCTTTCAAGTAACAACCTTGTGTGAAAATTCTGTCGGTGGCATGAACTGTGCTTGGACTGCAGGTGACGGGGGGCCAACTTTCTCGTGCGTGTTTTATGCTTTGCTAGTGCGGAATCTTTTGCTGCCTCAATGAGTTCTTTCCTAATCTGGGCTTGAATGTCTTCTGGGAAGCTTCTTGGTTGAGGCTGCTCGACGTGGCAAAACAAACTAATTGGCCTTGGCTTGTATAAGCTGGCAGCGCTGGCACGGCCCCACTGTTGTTGCACATCAGTACATGACAATGAATCCAGGGACGTGGCACTTGTTCTGTAAGAGAAAATAAACATATGTTGGTCAGATACACTTGGTTTTGGCTTCTTTTTTTTGGATGTATCGCACAATTGAAGAAATAAAATTTCAGAGCACCGTCGTAGATAGGGCTTGTAGGTATATTGCAATGTAACTTATTGGTGCGAAAAGTAAGGAAGAGACAAAAGGGGACCACTTCAGTCTTGCGCAAGCCCTTGTACGTCAGTTCCCTTTTGTTTCGTCCCGGGCTTCTGTGTTTCTGGAACGCAAAATTTCTTACACCACTTCCAGAATCATAAATCCTTACACAAAACAATTACGAAAAGCCCAGAACGATTAAAAGATTTCTGCATTTGCGGTGGTTTTCAAAACAATACGTACCTATTTTAAGTCACTGAAACCACTAATATATGATTGTTATGTAGAAACATGATCTTGAAAGTCGCAGTTAGGAGTGCGACAACAAACACCAGATGCAATTTCATTGCCTTTTAATTGCAGTGATGCTGCTATGTTTGTCTTTACATTGAAGCTTTTAGTACGGTATATGGCACAGATTCACTGTTAGTTCCTCGGTGCACATTACAGAAAAGCCAATAAAAAAATTCATGTTGTCAAAAGATTTTTACCTGTTCAAATATATCAGTGTGGCAAACACATGTTTGCATTGACCAGAGAGACCAGCCTTGCATGTGCATTCTCCCTGAAAATAAATCAATGATAAGCATGCAAACGACATTAAAACGATTGTAATTTTCGCGGGTTAAAATGCGATAGCTTCCACATGCACACTGAATCCAGGAAGCTTTAAGCAACATAATACAACTTTTACAACACTAGAATGAAGAAGTAACCCATCACCCCACGGCATGCGAAAATACCAATCGTGCAGGAAGCTGGGTATTCGCATACCTCGTCATCGCGCTGATATCTACTAAATCGGCGCTACATAACTGTTTCCGTGTGACTGTGCTGTTCTAAACAGTCATTTCACAGCTAAGCCGGCGCGGGGAAACGTGCAGCTCGCCCTGAATGCACGCAGTCTGCATTTTAGGTAGCGCCAAAGGGATACGGCGCTTTGTTTACACACGAGCGCTAACGCTCGTTGGTGTCCAATCTCGTACGTTATAGATTACAAATCGTAAGAAGAAATACTCACCTTTACGGCACCTGTTGTGTTGCAGACCTGAACCTTTATGGTATGCGGCGGACCTTTTATGGCGCTTGTCTGCAGGCACAGTGACTCGACCTGAACAGCCTCGCTTGTCTCTCGTATGCCGCAACATATTATGTGGCCAGCATTAAACGCACCCTCTCCTTCGACAACACATCTCTGTGTTTCCTTTGCAAGGTCAAGGATCGCGCTTAAAGAAACTAGAGGCCCGTAAGCCGCCTGGTTCTCGAGACGCGCACGCTTGCGAGTCGCTTCCATCACCTCTCGGCCCGCCATATTGAAATGCTCTCCGCGCCACCTATAGGGGCTGGAAAGTGCGAATAGGCGGTCAAAATACACCACCTGATAGTCGACCATACG
>JALIZH010021017.1:0-20778 GCA_030522465.1 Rhipicephalus appendiculatus
GCTGTACATTTTGAATATCCCCTATTGTCTCGAGCAGTGGAGCGCGTGTCTGTGAACGCAGTTGTTGTCCGCAGCTACTAACTCACGTTAGCTACAAGCTTCTGCCCATTCTTGAATTATAGCACAAGGACATAACATGCGAGTGTGACTAAGTTAAGTACCATTACGGTGTTGGCCTTTGTATTCTTGTGCAGAATACGACTGCTGAAGTGTCTGAGCACGACACTTCGCGAATCAGCGAAGTGCCAACTGCGCGTCCGCAGGGCAACTCGCGAACCTACGCAGCTTCTCATTCTATTTTTGCTGCTGATGAAGATTAAATATATCTGAGCACTTTGAAATGGGTGGGCCCACTCGTTGCGCATTTCACATGTGTTGACGGCTGGAGCGATTCAACGTTTCTGTCACTCAAAATTACATGCTTTAGGTAGACTTCTCCCTAATCATGACATTCATCTTGTGTGTATGTTTTTTTTTTTAAACCAGCTTCTGAAGCAGTTTAAGCAATGGCGTGGTCTTGCGGTTGAACACCATGGTTCCCACGCAAAAAGCCTGGGGTTGATTGTCATTTGAACCAAACGTTTTTATTATTTATTTTGTTTGCATTTTTCTCGGTTTTCGTTTACGCCCAGCGCTGATTTTTTGCTCACAACCAAAGATTTAGACCCCGACGCCCACACGAACGCCAAAACTTCTGCTCTTTACGCTATCATGTTAATGTATCACCGCTGCGCTTAACTTGGAGATAAAACTGAGTGATACGCTGAGCGACAGGTGATCTATTTACACAGCACAAGAAATACGTGCTTGTCTCTCCGGCTGTTCTTAACAACAGTTCCATATACAGGAAAAGTTCGGTCTTTCGACACACGTTAATTCGGAGAATCGGATAATTCCGACGTGTTCTCTGGTTCCGTAAAACATACGTATTGTTTAATCGCATCAACTTGTCGTTATTTCGGTCACATTTGGCCGCAAGCAAGTTAATTTGGTCGATCCGCAAATGTTCCGCGCAAAAAAGCGAAAACGCGTTCGCGAACAACCGAAACAGCCGCGGGGCTTCAAAATGGCGTGGTCGCCATGCACAATACTACCACAAGCGCGTTCCTGCCGACCATGGCTTCAGCGGTTGTGGCAAACCAACTTGGTTTTTTCTTTTTTTCTTTTTTTTACTCGACACACGAGAACAATACATAGTGTGCACAGTGCAAGTTCCTCACGCAGGGCCTCTTCGTCACTTCCGGAATGCGCCACCGGCATGCCTGGGCATGTGCCTGGGTACCTACTGACTTTGTCACTGACCGCTGCCGTGTTGTTTCCTCGTGCTTGCGCCCGCTCAGTTTTGGCTCACGATGCAAGTTTGAGCAATTATCAGCTGCTGGTGATGCAAGTTGATTTTGCAGCCCACGAACAGGGAGCAGAGCGTTCCCGAAAGTTATTACCTGAAATTGGGAACGCACATTGCGACTTTCCGATAAGCACCGGCGTGTTTTGCTGGCACGGATTAGCAGAAACGACTTGAAGTACCTCGATAATATTCGCGTCCTCAATGTAAATTCATTACGGGTAAATGCTATATCCAAGCACGTACCTGCAAACAGAGATAGCTTACCGTGATTACTCTACCTACAAACTTGTCCGCGACCACTGCGTGCACAATCAGCGTGTAAGGGAGGTGGTTGAAATCGTGATGACGATCATGGGGGTATGGGTATTGCAATGAAACAGACTGTGAAAACGGATGTGAAACAAACAACCTTCATACCCTGGCAGTTTTCAGTATAGCGCAAATAAGTCCCCTGTAGGTTAACATTCTGCTCGGTTCAAGTTGGGGGTCAGGTATTTCCATTGGTTGATTCCCTAAAACAGTCTCCATCATCTTCAGCGGCTCCACTGTACATTAGCATACAACAACGGGGGTAAACTACATGTAAAAAAAAAAGTCACAAAAACACACACGAGACAAAAAAAAAGTGACAGACTTTACCGGTACGCACCACGCCAAGTATCTACCTTGCTCTCGCACAATTTTTTTTTCCTCGGCCGTTTCCAAAGCCGATCAAAGGGCCTCAGCATCAGCACTCTTTCAAACATTTGGGGAGCCGCGCTGCATCAACAACTCTGGTGGAGTGGGCCGCATCAATATACAGGGTGTTTTTTTTTTAAGCAATACAGATTTTTCCTTAAAAAACTATAATAGTTAGGCACTTGTCGTCCTCACAGCTCATTTCTAGAGCGAAGCGGAAAAGATTTTACCACTAATTAGATCACCCAGAAATTGCTAATTAACAAAAATAATTTAATTAACCTTTTAATTATCAATTTTAGGGCAATTGTTTATATGGCGAAGCTGTTCTACGCCACAGCTTATAGCGAGCCCAATTTTGAAAAATCGAAAATATCGCGTGTAGTTTGAGAGATCCATCGTCGAATTCCGGCTTGACGCAGCACGTGGCGCGCCCGGTGCGTCAATTTCGGTATCTACCGCACCGCGGTCTGGAAATTCGACGATGGATCTCAAGCTACACGCGATATTTTCAATTTTAGATGCGAAGCATCTTATGCTCGGGGCTATGTCCGTCCCTCCCGTGTCCCGCGTCCCGCCTCCGGCCACTTTCATGAAGTAGGGAAGCACCCATATGCGAACCAGAACACTGTAGTAATATGAAGGCCGTCAACCCTACCCCAGTCATCAGTCATGGCCGAGAGCACAGAGGCTGCTTAGCAATGGCTAGGCAGGTGGTGTCTGTCGCCCAGGCTGACCCCATTCCTTGAGTCATGGCCGAGAGCACAGGGAGGCTGCTTAGCAATGGTAGGCAGGTGGTGTCTGTCGCCCAGGTTGACCCCATTCCGTGATCTTGCTTGCATGTGTTTGAAGGCGCCTTAGTCCGTCCCTCCTTCCCGTGTCCCACAGCGCATGCGCGTCCCCTCCCCCCTCACTCTCCTACGCTCACCCCCTTTCTCTTCTCTAGGAATACTCTACTCTACGGAGCGTCCCACACCCCCCTACAGCGCATGCGCGTCCCCTGCCCTATGCTCTCCTACGCTCACCCCCTTCCTCTCCTCTAGGAATCATCTACTCTACGGAGCGGCGCCCGCGTCCCACATCCCCCACAGCTCATGCGCGTCCTCTCCCCCCTCTCTCCTCTAGGAATCCTCTACTGTACGGAGCGTCCCACATCCCCACAGCGCATGCGCGTCCTCTCCCCCTGTCTCCTCTAGGAATCCTTTACTCTACGGAGCGGCTCCCGCGTCCCACACCCCCGACAGCGCATGCACGTCCCCTCTGTATCCTGTCCTACGGTCCCCCCCCGTACTTTCCTCTAGGAATCCTCTACGGAGCGGCGCGCACGACAGGTGTTGTGAGAGCTGCATACTCCGCTGGGGGGCGCCACGGTAGTTCCGCGGTATGAAAATGACGGAGCGCGCGCGCCTCATTCTTTCTCCTGTGCAGCGCCGCGATGAGCGCCCGGACCACTGCCATGAAATGAGAGCGGCGACTTTCCTCCCGCTCAAACTAATTATCTTCCCGCTGCTTCGTATCCACACATGGTTCCCTTTAGCGGGAGATAGGGAATTTTTAAAAATTGGGCGTGCCATAAACTATGACGTAGAACAACTTCCTCATATAAACAATTGCCCTAAAATTGATAATTAAAAAATTAATTAAATTATTTTTGTTAATTAGCAATTTCTGAGTGATCTAATTAGTGGTAAAATATTTCCGCCTCGGCCTCGAAATTGGCTGCGAAGGCGACAAGTGCCTAACTATTATAGTTTTTAAGGAGAAATCTGTATTGCTTAAAAAAAACACCCTATATATCTCTTGTAAACTTGCCTAGGTCTGCACGATGACTCGTTTTCAATGGGAGCTGCTTCGCTTCGCCCGTTCACTCGTAAAGTATTGTGCGGCTCGAGGAAATGTGTGCTTTCACTTGTTCTTGGGCCACGTAATTTGTAGTGAAAGCGAGAAAATGTGCCCTCGTAGGTCGTGGCCGGCAGCCGGTGTCCGCGGTGGCATCGCTGCTGATGGAAATCCGGTATGGGTCGACGTGTCACATCTTGTATCGAGTGAACAATCGAGGTCTTCCTGATCCGATGAGCTCGTCAAGTACGACAACAAAAATGTCCCAGTTTCGCCGCAAGGGCGAAGCAATGAATGCGATAGCAAGAAATTGGAATGTCGCACGAAGATCGCTGAAGCACAAGGAAGGACGATCGAAAAGGACCCGCAGGTATATACCGGACAAGCGTGAACTAACAACTATCACACTTGTTACGCCTTTGTGTTTGAGCAACGCGCTGAAAGTGTCGACAACGCAGAACCCAACGCTCTTAGATATTTCTTCTTCTTTTAAAGTGCGGCGCGCGGAATGACCCCTCTGGGTCTCCTGCCAGGCGGTGGAGTCTGACGCAAGATGCACGCTGTTCTTGTTTTTTTTTTCTTTTTTTTTTGCGTTCTACATCACGAGTGGGTACAAAAAGGGGCCCCTTTTTCGTGGGCGTCTCAAGGGCAGTTTTCAAAGTGAAAGAAAATGTAGCAGCATAGCGTGATAGAAAACACACTCAAGGTCCTCCGAAATCTGCACACCGCCAGCGGTAACTGGCGTGCCTAAATAGCTTGCCATTATGATGCCTGCGCATACATGGGGAGTGGCTGAGTTGTCTAACGCACCGCGCTGCAGTGCGAGGCGTCGCTGGTTCGAATCCCCCGGCCTTGGCGTTTTTTAATGACGATAGTCTTTCTTGGGATACCTAAACGAAGAAATTTTGGGTCTGTCTGTCTCTATCTCTGTTTGTCGGCACGTCGCACGATTCAGCTGGCTGGCCAAAGTTTAACCCTCTGCCTTACGACCTCCAATCTTGACCGAAAGGCATCTGTTCATACGGGTGAGCGTGGGCAATTAAAAATCAAATATTACGCATACCTGAGGCACAACATCAATACCTTAGTACTATTCACAGTGTTCCTTTAAAACAAAATCTATGGATACGTAATTATAAAGATCCTAGTGTTTATTACGCGGCGCTGAAAATGCGCCGCAGTGTACAAAACAAGTCTCCGCCCAGTGATTTAACTTCCACGCTGTGGTGCTGCCACCTGGCAGCAGCATAGTTCAACACAAGCCGATGTTCCCCGGTAGCGCTGTAGATGGCGTCCTCTTCTGTTTTATCAATGCCAGCCAGATGCGGCTGATTCATCGTAGAAGAGCGCTGTCTCAGGCAAGGCAAAACATATATGACGGCTTGATGAAATACGACCCACTCTACAAGACATGATCAGAGAACGCAGAGAAAAGACCGACGACCAAATTTCAGCGGAGAAACGCCGGTGTCCGTCTAAGCGCGCCCGGAAAACGTCCGAAAAACGAGCCCAGTGGCTAGCCCAGCTATTAAATTGTGGTACTCATGCTGCTCATGCAGTGCAGTCGGCACAAGACTATCGTCTTTCGACGACATTTGCAGCGAAGCACGCAGATACGCGGCCAATTTTTTCTTCTGATTTATTTTTTCTTCGTGCCTTTTTTTATATATATGTACATACGAATATGCATCCGGTGCATAACGGCGACGGCAAAAATCAGCCGAGTGTGTCCACATAATTGCTATCGCAATAAAAAACAGCACTGCTTCATTTTCAACATCGCACACAGCAACAGATGACAAGCCCACAACACCTCGCGCTGCAGCACGTGAACTGCTGTAGGTACCCCGGCCTGGTGGGAGATGGCGAAAACGGCGGAACTGACGTCACATGAACACTATGTATACGTGTTCTCTATCTGGGGTGGCGTCGAAAGGGACCGGAGTCAAAGCTGCGAGAAGCAGTAGCGTCCTTTTCACCGCGTGCCTTGAGAACGGCGCAGTGTCCATCCATGATTGTGCAATAGCGATCCAGGCTTATTCAGCAGAAGATGCGGTGCACAACATTTATCTTTCGACTCTGGACGTAGGCCGCGCGTTATCTTCGGAAATGCGTGGACGCTATCGTGTCTTTAGTGACCGCTGTTTCGTCCGCAGCGGATACGGCACACGGTAGCTCCTATTTCACTTCGGACAATGCCCGCGCAATGCCGCAAAACTCAAACGCTTCAGCCATGGTCCATTTGCTTCATCGTGATGGACGAACGGTCGATCAGTCGTCGATCATTTTTACGGCGAAAAAGTTACAGTCGCGTGCACGTGGTTGCTGTGGCAGCACATAATAAGCAATGGGTTCAGAGCACGTTTCGGCTGGCAACACGAGGGTCTTGAGCCGTGGTCGCATGGTGAACGAAGTCGCAAATGAGGAAGATTACGGCTCTTACACCGTCCTTATGCAAAATAAGTACCGCAGTTACGATTTCATAGAGAAAATAAAAATGCATTGCTGTAAGAGGACACTGATTTATTATTTTCTTGACAGTTTCGATAATTTTTCCGGTCCCGTGAGAACATTTTTCGAACATTTTTACCGGTCCCGTGAGATCCGAATTAACGACCTTTTTTGTACAAATATAAGTGTTATTTATATTAAAATAGATGTAGTTATGAAGGAAATAATGTTTAAGGGGATATGCGAGTCGAAAAACGCAAGTTTTTTTTCAAAAATTACATATTTTCGTTTTTTATTTGCTTTCACAAGTTTAGTTTCTCTACTTTCACGACAAAAAGAAAACTGAAAATTGTAATTAAACTCGAAGTAGGTCAAAATCGCTTTTAAAAGAGCACAAAGTGACTACTAAAAATCTAAGAAGTCCTGATTGTCTAGAGTCCCCTGGAAATTGTCACCTGGCTGCTTGCCATTTCTTTTCGCGTGAGGGGTTAACTAAAGTCACATGCTCAAAATAACCATGATTGCCAAGCTCTCATGATGGAATAAATCATCTAAAATGACAAATCTTTTCCGCATAGATGAGCTTTCACTTAAACCTTTAAAAGGCGTTTTTTCTCAAGATACAATTCTGGGCAACTTCATAAGTTTTTACATCATTTTTTTGGTACTTCTGATAGCCAAATCGGGATGAAATTTTGCCCACATATTTCCTAACACGTGCAGAGTGCAAATATCTACTTTGAAACTTGATATCACCTAATATAATTCTTACAAACCTAAAATAAGCAATTAGTATGGTCTGACCATTCTAAGGCTTCTCACATTACAATTTTTCTTGTCGATTAAAATGTTTTATACGCGCTTTCTTGATATTTATTTGCATTCTACAGATAATGTGGAGCAATATGAGCCAATAATGGCTCAGAACTATAAATATTTACTGGCAAAAGAAGAGTCTACAAAAAGAACTATATTTTACACATTGTCGTGGCACAACGCGAAAACTGTAACACTTACTATAAAACTAATTACATATTTGAAATCAGCATAAAATCCTATATATACAGCAAAAATTTCACTGCCTTAGGCTACAGATTAACGCAACTTTTTTTTTCCGAATCGCATCTCCCCTTAGGAACTTTCCAATAGATGCATGCTAACTAAAGGCGATGGAAATGAAAAAAAAATGTAGGTTGCTCATTTTGTTTTATTTATCCTGTGAAAGCGCATAGGTTACCTTGTGTTTCAGACCCGCAAAAATCAGTGGAACATTAACAGCGTACTACAACAAATAATGGCCATAAGATGGCACACTGTAAACGCAAACTAGCCGAATTGGGCGTTTTAAGGGCTTAATACTACCTTCATTTGGGACCGTACTCCCTTAGGGAGTTTTAAGATCGGTGTAATAAAGTTCTGCGTCCTCAATTTTACTTCCTTGAGAAATTATGGGGATAAAAGGTGGAAGAAAGGAGGTAAATTCACGATCTGACGCCATTTTGTCAAATGGAGTTCAAGGACAGAAAACTCCTATTTCACTTTCTCGGGCATATCTTCCCTTGATTTTATCCGAAGCTATAGTGCCTTCAGTGCTGGCGTGCATGTATGCAACTGCGCGGGCGAAAGAAGTGTTTCTCAAAGTGCTTAATAAATTCATGAACGTGCTAATCAACGATTCCTTCGTCTCGTCGACTGATGCACATTGTTGTACGGAATGCACACTACCGCTGGGCTCGGGTTCACGATGCATTTCGACCACAGAATGACTTCGCTTATGTTGTTTTACCATCAAATCGAAGTTAAACTAAAAGTAGGAGCGTGTACACCCTCGATGTGGCCTATCGGCACCGCATGCACAGTCAGTATACCCTTTTGGATGACGAATTGGGCACAGGTGGTGTGCCTCAACGCACGGAATAAGATCCGGTGTTGAAGGAACCCGGCGAAAAAAAGAAAAAAAAAGAGAAACGAAAGAAAAAAAATTGGCCGCGTATCTGCGTGCTTCGCTGCAAATGTCGTCGAAAGACGATAGTCTTGTGCCGACTGCACTGCATGAGCGGCATGAGTACCACAATTTAATAGCTGGGCTAGCCGCTGGGCTCGTTTTTCGGGCGTTTTCCGGGCGCGCTTAGACGGACGCCGGCGTTTCTCCGCTGAAATTTGGTCGTCGGTCTTTTCTCTGCGTTCTCTGATCATGTCTTGTAGAGTGGGTCGTATTTCATCAAGCGGCCATATATGTTTTGCCTTGCCTGAGACAGCGCTCTTCTACGATGAATCAGCCGCATCTGGCTGGCATTGATAAAACAGAAGAGGACGCCATCTACAGCGCTACCGGGGAACATCGGCTTGTGTTGAACAATGCTGCTGCCAGGTGGCAGCACCACAGCCAGCCACAGCGTCGAAGTTAAATCACTGGGCGGAGACTTGTTTTGTACACAGCAGCGCCGCGTAATAAACACTAGGATCTTTATAATTACGTATCTATATATTTTGTTTTAAAGGAACACTGTGAATAGTACTAAGGTGTTGATGTTGTGCCTCAGGTATGCGTAATATTTGATTTTTAATTGCCCACGCTCACCCGTATGAACACATGCTTCTTGGTCAAGATTGGAGGTCGTAAGGCAGGGGAGTTAAAGTTTGGCCAGGTAACTGAATCGTGTGACGTGCCGACAAACAGAAAAACAGACAGACAGACAGACAGACAGACGGAAAGACAGACAGACCAAAATTTCTCCGTTTAGGTATCCCAAGAAAGACTATCGTCTTTAAAACGCGACTCTCCTCAAGCGGCTGCTCTGAAAGGGACGAAGTGCCTTTGACCTTCGAACGGCGGCGATAAGAGCGGAACAACCATCGCACGCATGCGCGCGCGGAGGGGAAAAAGAAAGCAAAAAAGAAAGAAACGCGAGAAGAGAATCGCGAGAAACGCGAGAAGTTCCGAAATGACAGCGGATGCTACCGCAGGCTGGCCCCAGCGGCGTGCGTGAGTGATAGCGAAGCGAAGCCGTCATGGGATAACGTCGGTTTAATGAAGGACGACTTTCAACTACCCGCCGTCATGGGATAACGTCGGTTTAATGAAGGACGACTTTCAACTACCCTGCTTTGCGTCGATCATGTGTGCACATTTCATGCCGGCAGCCTTTCTGTGTTCTGGCCGCGGGACGTGAAATGTGTGGTTTGACGACAGTGCAACATGCACTGCGTGTGCGATGGTGTGGCAATGGCCCCGTGACTCAAGCGAGCAGCAGCTGATGGGCGCGCCGCGTTCGCGGCACTTTCAGGGACACGAATGGTACGTACTACTTATGTTTCCTCTCTTTGCGCGTCCTTGTCGCTTGGGCAGCAGTAGGTGCTGTTCTGCACACTGCGTCGCGTCAAAAGTGCAATGAAACGCGAAAAAAGAGAGGCCATTAAGCTCAAATAACAACGATGTGTGATACGTGTTTCGAATTGGCTGACCGCTTGACGTGGCCAGCCAATTCAAGCGAGTGCGCCTTAAAACTGAATGTTTGTACGACATAATTTCCTTGCTTGCGATAAAGCATGAATGAAGCAGTGCTTCCAGGGAGTATACACTTAAGCAACAACAAAAAAAAAGACAGCTGTTATCACGCTGTCATGTGGTAAAGCGTGCATTAAGGCCAGATTTGTTTTCTGTTTATTCTGTTCTCATGCGCATATTATGAGCAAGTAAGAACACTTTTTGACGACAATTTTGCATTGGGCAAAACTTTGTCCGTCTCCTACACAAAAAGGTAAATTGCATATCAAGGCGCATTGACATCATGACCTTGTATACATTTAGCTAGAAAGAATAAGTCATGTTAATGACACATTATGATGGCCATATGATGTGTAAGACATGTGCTTAGTTACAGTGTGTTTGGTGAAGCACATGCATTTTATGGTATGGTCACTTCATTAGTCACATACCAGCACTAGAACTTGCCAAGGTTACATGTGCATATTTATGGAATTTAGGAGATGTGTCAGTTGTGCAAGGCTAATTTAATCACATTGATATAAGTCAGCTGAATCTGTTGAACCTCATTGTTGAATCACCTTGTTCCTTCCCTCTGGTTATTATGTTTTACTTTTTGTTGTCATACTGTTTATGATCAGCACACAGTATTCTGACTGTTGACACAATTTCTGACAAGGTAAACAGGCTGGTACTTTGTCCATGTCTTCTATTGTCGTCATTACAAGTGCACTGTTTAATTTTGTCATGAATCAATACCAAGTCGCCCAATCTTCAGTCCTAAACAGAACAGCTGTGGTTGATGAAGAAGCTAGTGTGCCATGTGTTCTAAGCGGTAATAACAGTTGGTGCGTAACGTCCCACAACCACCATACGATTATGAGAGACCCCGTAGTGGAGGGCTTTGGAAAGTTAGACCGCCTGGGGCTCTTTAACACGCACCTAAAGCTAAGTACGTGGGCCTCAAGCAGTTACGCCTCCATTGAAATGCGTTTAACTCCAAGGTTAATCATACAAAAATGTGCACCCCTTTACACTACAATGCTAACTTCACTGACAGCTAAAACTACTCGAATGATGGTACACAGGACAAAAGTACACTTCTGGTGCTGTTTCGCATTTCATTACAGTTGTGTACTTTTTGCCCTCTGTACTTTAAGTGAAAAATTCACAAGAAATTACTTAGCAGCATCTCACTATTGCATTTGTTTCGTGTTCTGTTTAAAGGTCTGCAATAGTATAGTCCAGTGTGAGTCTTTGCCAAGACATTTATATTTCTGGATGTGGAAAGCTTGATGGACTTCTTTTCTATTATTTTCAGGAAGACATTTCTGGCAAAGCTGCAAGAGTTGCTCACCCACTTGTTTGTGTACAAGACACTGTATTGTGGGAACACTCCCCTGTGCCTCACTCTACACTAACGAGGACCTGAAGTGTAATGCAAACCACAAAAGATATACACACTTAGTGCGAAAAAAATTACAAAGATAAAGAACCATGCACTCACAGAATGAGTATGAGCGTGACTAAAAACGCCCTACACGTGTTAAATTTCAGTTGCTAGTACTGCATTGTCCTGTTCCCTTCATTTCTATTTCTATGTGTGTTGCTGTTTTATTTTCACACTTTAACTATGAACTCAATTCCCGACTGCTTTACAGGCTCTATAGATTGGTGGTCAAATTCTATTCAACCACACGGCATAGCAAGCCCTAGAATCCAATATGCTAAGCCAGCAGCCACTACTTGTCGGGAATTTTTAATTTTAGGCATGTGATTGCCTAATTTCAAGTTGACTTTGCAGCCATGGTAGTGGTATTAACTTTCAATGTGGTAATTATGCCCAAGCCATGAAGTGAGGAATTAAACATGAAGAACTTTTTAGGTTGCAGATGACAGTGGCTGGCATGGGAATATTGTAAACATAGCTGTAGTAATTATGTATAATAGAAGTATTGGTATATTGCAGTTGTGTGATAATGGCGACAAATTCCCAAGTATATTTCTAGAAAACTGCATTCATTTTCAGATATTTGTGAGGAAGTATGTGCAGCCGTATATGAATGCAATGTTGTCATTTTGCTGTCATGGCTGAACGCCTTTACGAATTGTGGTAAGTGGATCTACAATCAACACCACAGGTCTATTTTGGACTTTTCTGCAGAAAACAGTACTGTATGATGATGTGTGACATGTCTTGATGGCATAGGGCAAACTAATTCAATTAAAATCTACAACATGCCTCCCTGCATGGTTGCATATTTCTTAAAAGTAATGCTAGCCTTATTGTACTAACTTAGTTGCCTTCATGTGCAGGCTGACACCAAGTTCCTTGTAGATCCCATTTCTCTGGATTGTGTTTACATACTCGCACTGTGAAGTGCACATGTCAGTGTGCATTATGATGAGATTTGCCACACTACTTTCATGTCGCTTTACTGTTGTGCATAGGTCGGCACTTTAAGGGAGTACTCACTCAAACTCACTCACCACAATTTTTTCAGCCTTCGCACTCAGTCACGTTCACACTCACGTCCACTCACACTCATGAGTACTCACTCACGTTCACACTCACGACCACTCACACTCATAGGGTTCTCATTCACGTTCACACTCACGTCCACTCACACGCATGAGTACTCACTCATACTCAACTCACCACGTTCAAATGAGTGTGAGTGGGTGTGAGTTGAGTGCACTCATGAGTGAGTGTGCCGAGCTATGCTGTTGTGAATTATATATAGTGCTTGGGCTGTACTGTATACGTTCTTAGTGTTTTGTATTGGTATAGGTTCTGTGCAAAAAGATGGAAATATACTACATATGCTTACACTGACATGAGAACTGCTACTGTTTTGATTCCAATAAAATATTGCGAACACTGTTTTTCTTATCATTCTTATCACAGCTGTTTCGTTGAAGAAGACGGCAATACTACATTTTTTTTATTCTTGCTACATCATCTGTGCAAGAGGAGTGCCACATACACATGGACTTTCACAAGGGCGAAGTGCATGTGCATTAACTTTTTTATTTAACGGGAGACCTGTCACCGCTAATTTGTGGTGGTTTTACTTGACATTGGGGCGTGCTTACGCATTCGCTTTAATGCATTTGTGTGATGTTTAACAATGAAGGTTAATTAGTAAGATTGTAGGTAGTAAGATTGTAGGTATTCTACGAGTGTGAAAGCGACTAAATACTGAATTTGAGTTATAGAATCGCTGCGTGCCCCGCGAAAGTGCGAGTTGCGAATAAGTGCTAGTTGTGGATGTAGATTATCGTTCAGCTACTCTGAAGGCGCTGCTGCACCTGCGTTTGGCTCGCGAGAGTACGCGCGCCATAAATTCACTTAGTGTAGGCGCGTTACAATGTCCTTGTAACTCGGGCATCTGCATAGGCGTGCACACGGGGAGGGGGGGGGGGGAGTCTGCCCCGGTAAACTTCATTCCCACCTTCCCAATAAAATAAAGACAAAAATAAAGTCGTGGGAAAAACCTGTCCCTGCTTACGCATACCATGTTTAAAGCCAATCAAAAATAAATAAAAAAGGGGTTTTCAATTAATACCCAAAGCGCATATTTTTATAAAAATCCAATTGGAAAAAAGGAAAAATTGGGGCAAACGGTAACGTATGTGTGCCCTAAGGCGTTGGGACGACGAGCACAGAAACCGGCGGAGCTTTTTTTTTTTTCAGTGAACCACTACACAGTTTGGCATCATCATGCCGTAGTAGTAAAGGAAAGGGAAAGAAGAGAGGCCTGCGAGAAAAGCAGGAGGAAGGGAATGAGTCCGAGAGGCAGAGAAAGAGATAGGAGACGGGAAGGCAGAGCGAAATAGGAAAAGAAAACTGGCAGTAGGCCACGACAGGCGGCAGTGCCGCAGTTCAGGCGAAGTTAACAAAAAGGAAAGTAAAGAATAAAGAACGAAAAAAAAACACAGTTCAGGAACCAGCGCCCGCACAACACAGTTCTCCTTGGGAGTCGAGAGGCTACGATCCGTAGTCGGCGCTGCCAGGTTGTCATCTCCTGGTGTCGTCGCAACCACAGGTCCGCAGTCCTTGTCCCAGAGCCAGCAGGTCGGTGACGTCCACGATGCCATGACGATGATACGTCGGCCGAGGTACGGTCCGACCGTCCCACCTGCCATCGACAGTTGCCCACGGCGCACAGGTAGGGATTAACTCCCTGCCTTGCACGGCCAAAGGCCCTGTGCGCCCGTGAGGCAGCCCGTCTCAGGTCAGGCGTGTGTGAGGTGTGCGTGTGTACTGCCGTTTACGTGCCTTAGCGCGCGACATCAGGCATGTTGTCGCTTACAACCTTTGCGATACGCGTCAGAAGAGCGCGATCTTGGCTACCGGCAAGCACGACTGAGTGGTCCTTTCCTGCAAGGGCGTCCTGTGGTTGAAGACGCTCCGCCAGCGATCGCGTTAGTTCGCACTCGCCGTAGTAGTGTGAGATTGAGCTGCTTTGTACGCCGCAAGGACAAAGTGGCTCCCTCAAAAGGCCAAATCGATGGAAATAACTAGGGAATCTGCCGTGTCCCGACAGAATCGTCACCAGGTGCCGATTCGGTGGGAAGAATGGCGGCAGGTGCGTGATGTCGGGGACCCAGCGGAAAAGCTCTGTATCAGCGTGTGATTCTCGCCAGTCCGCCGCCCAGATCCGCTCCAAGATTCGCCTCAAGCGCGCCTTCACCACCCTGACCGGTACCAGAGCCGTTCGGGGCAGCCCCAAACGACCAGCCCGCGCTGCCAGAAAGTCAGCCAGCTCATTCCCAAAGATGCCGCGGTGGCCGGGGACGTGATAGATGTTAAACGCTCTTAGGGCAGAGATGTGCGCGATGCGCTCCCGCATATGGTTGATGCGCGGATCTAAGCAGTGCGGGCTGGACAGGGCCTGCAATACCGACAGACAGTCGGTATACACATACGCCGGCTCACGAGATTCTCTGGAGGCCAGGAAGTGCAGAGCCTCTGCCAATGCCACCACCTCCGTACAGTAGGCGCTGGTGGCTTGCCGCACCCGGAAACGTCCCACGGCGGCAATCGATACGCCCCGGCCGAACACGATATACGCCGCTCCCGACGAAAAGGCCGTGTGCGCCCCATCCGTGTACACATGCAGGCCTGCGCGCCGCGCCATCTCCCGGGCCTCACCTACTGACAAGCGGCACGCCCTCGCCACTGGCAACAACTCCGCTGGGTGCCTGCCCCACCTGTCAACAGGCAGCGCCACGCTCTCCGGATCCACCGTCGTGCCTTCCCATGTGACGGGTTTGCGCAGCTGCAACAGCTGGAACTCCTTGTTAAGGAGCTGAAGTTCTAGCTCGATGGGGGGTGCGTGCATAAACACCTGGAGCGCCGCTGTACGGGTGGTTTTGTACGCGCCGGTAAGGGCCAACAGGGCCGTACGCTGGGCGGAGATAAGGCGACTCTTCAAGCGGCAGTCAGGCCGCTCAGGCCACCAGATGGTCGAGGCGTATGCGATCGCCGGAAGGATTACCTGTCTGTACAGCTGCCTGACTGCTTCTGGCCGGAGGGTGCCTGCCATGTTCTTGAAGGCGACCACTTTTGCGGACAGGTGGTTTACTTTGTCGCGCAAGTGGTCCGCGTGCGCGAAGAACGACAGGCGACGATCAAACACAACTCCCAGCACCCGGAGCGTATCGACAAACTTCAGGCTCTTGGAGCCGTCGACCCGGATGGAGGGCCGAACCCGCTCCATCCCGCCAACCCCGTGCGAGAAGAGGACGCAGGACGTCTTCTCCCGGCTGAGCCTGACCTTGGAGCGCGTGGACCATGTCTCAACCCTACGAAGCACCTCTGAACCTACGTCCCCCAGCACCTGCCGCGTCTTGCCCGGGATAATGATGATCGTGTCATCCGCGTAGGCTTGAACGACGACGCCCTCGGGCATGGGCAGGGACAACAGGCCGTGGATAACTACGTTCCAGAGGAGGGGGGAAAGGGGTGAGCCCTGGGGACTACCCAATGATGGGTGCGCTTGCACCTGTCCAGCGTTCGAACTAAACACCACCGCACGATCCTTAAGGAATGTACGGAGAAGGTGATACAGGCCCGACGGCAACCGTCGGTCACGGAAAAATTGCAACGCCAGGGGGTGCCATACACCTGTCAAAAGCGCCCTGAAAATCGAGGCTCATGAGGACAGCGGGGGTTCGCTCGGCCTTGAGGCACAGGAGGCGCTAATGGAGTTCGTGTAAGGCCAACACGGCACTCCTGCCGTGGGTAAAACCGAACTGCTGAGGGTGGATGTGGCCGCCTCTGTGCAGGAAGAAATATAGCCTGCCATTGAGCAAGCGCTCCAAGACCTTGCCTAGCACCGAGTTTACGCAGATCGGGCGATAAGAGGTCGTGAGCTCGGGTGCACGGCCGGGCTTCTGGATAAAGATAATCCGACCTCGTCTCCAGCACGATGGGAAATGCCGTGTTAAAAAGCCATAACAGGAACGACGCCTGAACTCTCACTAGGCCCTTCACGACAGCCGGTGTTATGTCGTCCGGGCCCGGCGCTGACCGGTCGCGCATCTGCCTCACCACATCTTCGAGCTCGGGACGCGTAAAAGAAGCGTCTTGCTCCCGCGTCCAATACGGTTCAAGCACCTGCCTTCGCACCTCTGCATGACCCGAATCATCGGTCGACGGGTCATCTACTGCCACCTGCGTCTGCAGTAGCAGAGCTGGCGCCTCCAAATGCGTAGAGGTGCGACACCCGTCCGGCCTCAGCAGAGGGGTGGCAGAACCAGATCGACGCGCTGCCTGCCAAACGCCTCCTTGTATGGTGTGGAGAAAATGGACTTTCTCGCACACTCTGCGCAGAAGCCGCGAAGGTATGCGTCTTTGGCTCGCGCGGTGTCGCGGCGGAATGCGGCCAGGGTCGCGCTGTACTGCGCCCGAAACACCGCTCGCAAGGACTCGTCCTTGCACCGCTGGAACCTGCGGCGCATGGTGTTCACTCGCCTTCGCTCCCATGCCAGCTGCGGCGTCCACCAGGGGTTGCCCCGCTTTGTGCCATGTGCAGGCCGGAGGTGCTTACGACGATACGCGTCGAAGAGCCGGTAAAACTGTGCAACCACGCTCTCGAGTGCGTCGGCCGACTGTAGCTCCGATCGAACCACCCGTCCGAACCACGGCTCACGACCCAGAGCCTCGAGCATCTGTTCGCGAGCAAACCTGGTCAGCCTCTTTCTCTTTATGGCCACCTCCTGGCCTATCACCACGTCTATATACCGATGTTCTGAGTAAGTGGTGTCCTCACACACTCGCCACGAATAACCGGCAACGATCGTCGAGGGCGTGACGAGCGTGACGTCAATCCAACTCATGGAGTAGCGGTTTTCGTATGTCGGTAACGAGCTCGAGTCATTAAGGACGAGGAGGCCCCTGGCGGCGGCAAACTCCACCAGACGGGACCCGCGCGGGTCGGAGATCTGCGCTCCCCACGCGCTGTGCTTCGCATTGAAATCCCCCCGCGACCACGATGTTGTTGGTGCGCGACATGTCCATGGCCTGCTCCACCAACACCAGTGTGGGCTCCATGGACCTGTGCGGCGGGGCATAGGCGGATATCAAAGTGAACTCGAAGCCTCGCGCCTGACAATACACCGCCACGACAAGCTCGGCAACTACAAGGGGGGCAGATGTCAAAGGGCGCCCTCTGCATAAGGATCGCAGCGGCGGGGTCCCTATCCACCGCTATGTACTGAAACCCCGAAGGCGGCTTGGGCAATTTTTTCCCGGGCCTGTACGGGTCTGACACCGCCGCCATCGTGACCCCCCGACTCCTGCATGTGATCACACAGATTTGAGGTCGCGAGCCGTGCGTGATCAAGATTGACCTGTACGATCTTCACCGCCACCGGCCCACGCGCCCCCGCCCGGCCGACCGCCGGTTCGCCCTCGCGTGCCGCCGCCTGACCCCGATGTGCACCCTCGTCTGCGTCTGGCCACCCTCCCGTCTCCCCGGTCCACCCCACCTCCGCTCGCTCCTCCTCCATCCCCGCACCCACGGACCCCCCGCTCCTTGCTACTCGCGGGGTTCCGTAATTAGTGCGAGCCCGAAGGCGCGCCAATCGCTCCATTAGAAGGGGACAGCCCGGGAAACCCGCCGGGTGGCTCTCGGCCGGCCTCCCCGCCCTCCTGCACTCTACGCAGCACACGGCTGCGTCCCCTAAACGCACCGAGCAGTCCACTGCCTGGTGGTTGCCACCACACTTCATGCAAGTGGCCTTCGATGGGTCGTTCTTGTGTGGGCAGGAACTTCGGCCGTGTCCGTATGTCGCGCAGAACGTGCACGTCGGCACGTGCAGGTCCTCCGACACCTCCAATACAGTCCATCCCAGCGAGATCCGCGGCCGCGACGTTATCTTTTTAAAACTTTCGGGATCGACCTCCCCAACGTATACACAGGTGCCTGATCTCTCTTTGAACGCGACCCTGACCTTGCACTGGTCCACGTCAATCCCCAGACCTGCGTTTCGCTCGTTGAGGACCGCGAAGAACCGGTCTTGGTCAATGTCGGGGTCCACCCCCGAAAACCTCACGTGAGGGTTGCGCCTGCCCGGAACGCGGACGGAGATTGACGCGCGCGTGACCGCGTTCTCTTGAATCGCCTCTACGAGATTGTGTATCGTATCGTGCTTGTTCGTAAAGACGGTCAGGCCGTACCTGGTGTGACGCAGGACCATGTCCGTGATGCCCTTGGCTGCTGGGTCGATGTTGGTTTTCAGCAGGCGCAGCACATCCCTCGCTGGCGTCGTCGTCTACGCAATAGGCGTCAGGAACGCCAGGTGGTCATGGTCGCGGCGAAGCCCCGGAGCCCAGGGAAGTCGCCCATGTCCAGCCCGATCGCCGAGGGAACCGAGGAAACCAGAGAGGGACCGGCACCAGCCAGTGCCGCAGCGTACGAGCGCGGGCCGCCCGAGGCCGCGGGCGGGGCCCCCAGCGCCCCCGGACAGCCCGCCAGATCCGCGACGGCCAGGCCCGGGCAACCGGGCACAGCAGGGAGACCTGGGATCGCGTCCAGGCTCCTCGCCTGCAGCGCGGCCTTCTCGCTGCGCTGCAGCGCTCCTCGCCTGCAGCGCAGCGACGAGCCTTCGTCCCTCGCCCTGAAGAGGCACTCTGAAGAGGACCTGAAGAGGCACTCTGCGCACGCTTGTCGGCATCTGCGTGAGTTACTTTTATATGCTACGGGAGTCGCAGCGGTGAGCGCGCCGGTGGATGACGACAACGATGGACACAGGCACGCTCGCGCTTAGGGGCCGCTGACAGTCAGTCGCGGCAGAGTTTTGAAATGATAAAGATGTGTTGCTCAGTGTTTCGTCCTCGTGTCTGAGGGCTTCCGTGCGGCGGGAGGCACAGACCCCATCAATGGAAACACAGGCGGTCTCGTACAGCTCGGAACACGCCGCTGCCATGGGACGCGTGCAGCTCGCGGCAGAAACAACGAAAATAGCTCCACATCATACGCCCATGGAATGCACATATGTTCGGCCATCTGATGATACCTTTTGTCACGCTGGTATCCACGAATTTCGGGCGAGTGAAACAGTGTCGAAGTACTCAAGAGGGCACACGTTTACAATTTTTCTAGCGGCACGACACGACGAACCGAATAGTTCGAAGCTGAAGGTGTTTACCTTGGCCTTCGTGACGCCCCTGAGTTTATGTACTGGCCTAGCGAAAGCGCTAACACATGCCGATGCTACGAGAACAAATGTTTGAGGTGTCGCCAACAGGTTGGTAGCCGCTTTGTAGATATATACCCCCGTGAAAAACTACGCAAGCTAGTGGTGGCGCTGTGGTGTTATGGATATGATGTTTGCTTTCAGTGCGTGTTGTCGCGAGTTCGATTCCTGTGTCGTGCGTGCTTGTATGCATATGTCATGTTTGTGCATGAATGCATCAATGTCCATTTTCTAATATGTCCTAGCGATGAATAGTTGCAAGAAATGTCTCTAAAACGCTATTATAGTGCCCGAATATACCTTTTTTCTTTTCTGGCCCTCTCTCGGGCCGCGTATAAAGGGGCGTTTTAAAATCGCTCAAAAGAAGCAGAAAAAACTTCCAATGAACTCCGTTCAAGCCTCCGAAATGAGTTAAATAAAAACTCCAAAGTTACCTCGCTAATTCCCTCTTTTTACTCCGTTTACTTTGTAAACAAACCTTGTTAAGCCTTCTGCACCGCCAATCGACTGTGTATCTCGAAAACGGAGCTGTTTTATCGCCAGTATACGCTTAGCGAAGCCTCATTAGTCAAATCTAAATCAAATACCAGCATTATTTGGGAATGAATGAGTTTAATAATGCAGGCCCCGCGGCTAGAAAGATTCGAAGTGGACGGCTGTCGCTTCAACAGGCACCGCCATCTTGCCCTGCGTACCCCCCTAAAACCTCCTTTGGTAGGGGGTTTTGCGTAGTACCTTTAGGATGCAAGTTAAGAGCCGGGCCCAAAACTCCCAAAAGGCTCAAACCCGTTTGCTGTGCAAGCTTCTGGACAGTTCTTACCAGAAGTGGGACTTCGTTATCACGATATCCAAAAATATTAGAGCCACGAGTGGTATCTGAGACTGTTTGGGTAACGTTTATGTCTGAACAAAGCTTAATGAAGCAATTTATTTCACACTATCAGTTTTTTTAGCGCATCGTAAAAAGAACCAGCGTACCTCCGCCGTTCTTGTCAGTGTTTCTTTTTTTTTTATTATTATTATATCGCATTGCAACTGTACAGTAAGTGCGTGTTTTTTTTTTTTTTTTTTTTTGTTTTTTTTTTTACACAATAGTTATGCAACATTATCGCAGAGTTCGGGGGCATTCGCGTTTTTCGCAAGCTAAATAATCATCTTACGTTCTTGGATTTTCACGCTGCGTCATCACGTCTGTTATTATCTTCACCGGGATAAGCTGCGATCAGGACGTTACGGAAACATTTCGATGGAGGTAACGTCGACTCTC
>JALIZH010021018.1:0-38024 GCA_030522465.1 Rhipicephalus appendiculatus
GAACACGTATGACGTTCATGACGTAAATGTCATGAAATGCTTGCCGTGTGTGCCACGATATGTTTGGCATAACTGACGTGACGACGTTGCGGTCGTTTCTGTAGCTGGTTTCCGCACCAAAAATATCGTGATAGGGATGGCATGCATTCGTAACATCAAAAGATGACATTAAAACGTGCCAGCAAACGGCGCTAAACGCTGACTGTGGTGCGGTCTCCCCGTGGCGAAGGACACTCTCGACGGCATTCTTAACCAGCAGTCTGCGAAGTATACTTACAGCGCAAACGCAAAGACGCACCACGAAGAAAGAACCGACACACACATAGCGCTTGTGTGTGTTGTTTCTTTCTTTTGTGGTGCGTCTTTGCGTTTGCGCTGTAAGTATACTTCTAGGATTATGAACCAACTATAGGCCCAAAAGAAGTTTTACTGAAAGTCTGCGAAGTGTTTCGCGCAACATTATATATATTGTAAAGGTGTTTATTGAACATTGGTGAGGGAGTCGACCGGTAGCTTGACCAACGGCTCTAATCAACACACCCGGGCAGCGAGCGGCGTCCATGAGAAATGCGCGATAGAGACAAACCCACTAGATGTCAGTGGAGAGGGTGACCCACTAAACCATTCGTTCCTGCAACCCCCGGGGACGTCCGGGGAGACGTCCGGAGACCTTGAAGCTCTTCACTGAGGGGATCATAGTACGACTTGAGACGCTCGACATAGACAATGTCGACTGTACGACGGCGCATGTCCGAAGACAGTTCAACGGGTTCAATGACGTAGTCGACGGGTGATGCCCGTTCGATAATTCGATAGAGACCTTCATACTTGGGCAGTAGCATTTTCTCTTCTCTATATATACTGTTAATTACTTAGTCGGACATGTCCCGTCATTGTTTAAAATGCAGGGTTATGTAGTTTTTTGTGATAATTAGAGCTGCTCTATATGCTATCTTTAGGTAGCAGAGTTGCGTATAGGTCCGCCATTTTGCAGTCCTCTTTTTTTTTTTTGCAGTGAAGCCACCTCTCCTTTGCGCAGGAGCTGCGTTGGAGGTCGCTCTCTCGTGAACCTTAGTTAACGATACTTTTTTTTAGAGCACAGTTCTTAGCTGCGTCGTCTTAGTTATTCCGCTGAGCGGGGGTCACGGTCGCCCTCGCTATTGCCGTCGTCGTCACCGTCGGTGGCGTAACCGATAGACATGAAAAAGTAAGCAATAGATATAAAAACTAGCAGTTGTTCCGTGTACGAATATAACCGATGAGCGAAGCTCCTTAGAAATGGGACGCACGCGGCGTTCGGTGCGCGCGGCGTTTCATTGTCCAGGCAACGGACCAACCACTGGGCGGACGACAGGGTGAAGCGATGGTTTCGCGCGTTCGGCGGTTTGAGGGGAGAGGGTGACCAATCTGCCTCCGTTTCGCATGCGTTCGTATTCTCGCGCTTTCCGCATCGTACAGACGCCATCCGCGTTCCAGCGCTCATAAAGCATACTTATCCTGCCGCGTGAGGGGGAGACGCCACAGCTGGCACCATGCCAGGGAGCTTCAACGGTGACGGCGACGGCGGGGTGCCGGCCTAAGGAGCTTCGCTCCTAAAAAATGAAATGAGAAATAATACCCAGGACCGAATGCAATTTGAACCCGAGCCCTCTGCGTAACAGTCGAGTATTCTACCACAGAGTCACACCGGCGCTTGAAACTTCTTTGCAAAAAGACCCTATACGGGCGTCATGTCGGGCAAGAAATGGCGTTAACCTATGTAATACAGCGGGGCAGAAGAGTAAAATAACAACCAGTCATCACACAATGCTGATTGCACTACGATTGTGTGGTTTAATGCTTCCCACCCACTGCAAAGTGTTCAGCCATAATTTTTAATCGTCAACAGCCGCATGCAGTATCAACAAAGTGCACGTACATTTACGTAGTAAGTACCTCGTTCGTGCACAGAAAGACGAATAATGGCGGAGTAGCTGCTGTCTTACGTCACAAAAAATTATTATTTATAGCGTAGTCGATACCTCGCGGAAAGCCGAAACTTCAAACACAGTTGGATTTGCCCCAACACGAAGCTGTGCTCAGAATTCGCATTAGGCATTATCGTAACTGTCGGTGAATTTTTAAAATTTTGCGTTGCCCTGTAACACTGTTTCAAGAAACATTTACGGAAACATAAAAAAAATGTGTAGTTGTATGGGCCCTGAGCGTGATATTTGTTTTATTTGGCATTGCATTCAATGATACATATTCGGTTTGTCGATAAAGCATGTGCTTGAAATAAACGTTCGTTCACGGTGCCGGGAATAACACCAAGCTACTTACATAAGGTGCATGCACGTCTTGAAAATCCCTGAAGTAAAAAAGCACATTTTGAAGGTTCTTGAAAGTCTTGGAATTTTCTTTGAACGATTAAATTTCTTGAAAAATGCTGTTTCATATTGAATGGAAGACCTGCTTTTTATTGTACATAACCACCATTTTGCCAAACTCTCCGTTTAATAAACAATATAACAACGCGAGTGCAGATGTGTTGCTTCATACGACTTGCGCGGAACTGCAAAGGACATCGGGAATTTAGCCAAAGGCATGTGTTGGCTAAATAGTATCATTTTGTAGACATGTATCCCATGCATTGACTAAATTGTATCATAAATTGCAGACATGTATCATTCAATACAGGTAAACGCCAAATATTTTATTACTGCAGCACAACACATGCTACATAGTGCAGCTAAATAAGTAACAGTGGCTTTGACAGCTTACCGTAAAGTCCCTAGCAAGCCCCCTTCCCCATTCCTCTTGTTGAGAGATATTCGGACATTTGGAAAGGCGAGAGGGGGGGGTCTGCTCGGTAGCGGACTAAAACTCTGGACGGCAGCTGTGGAGCCTCTATGAAGAATGCACACCTGTGCTTTTACTGAAACGCGTTATTGAATACGCATGCAGTTACTGTTGTCACTGAACCGGAGGGACTCCTCGTGTGAAATTTCATAGGTTATGACAAAGAAGCTCATGCGTTCTTCAAATGTGCCGTCAGTTTGTGACAACTCAGAATGCAACCCCGAGGAACACTGCGAATTCACAAAGAGATCGAATACGTATCTAAAGACTGTCAGATCTTGGGTTCCTCGGAATCACTGCTGCAGTATTCTGTGGTAAAGGACAGGTTGAAAAACAAATGGCGGGAGGGCAGGATGGGCTTGCTTGGTCACCGGCACATATTTGAAATCACCCGAAAAGGGGGAAGGGGTGGCTTGCCCAGGATTTCACGGTATGTCAAGAAATAGTTCCGAATCTGTAGAGCTTACTAATGGTAGTCCCTAAAGCATGCGAGCAGTAGTGAACAAGTGGCCAAGGCGTTTTGTGTAGTTCATCCCCATTTGGCTGCGACTGCTAACCTTTTATTTCACAAAGCGTACACGAGATGAAAAAGCGACCTTTCTATTCCAACACAATACAGTTATGTGAGGGAGCGCAGCCACTCCTGCAAATTGTAAATTCCTAACATTGGAAGAATTACCCAAGTTCTACAATGACACTCGGGAACTAAATGCACACGGATCAATGGCACATAAAAAAGGCGATGCGAGGCAACTTTTGATTGCACACAAACACATCACATTAGTAAGTTAGAACATAGCTGTGCAGGGGGAATTCAACCACGCTTTTAAAGTAAAATCTGACAGTTCAGGTTCATTACATTTCCAAACCTCCACATCTTGGACACACATGGATGACACACATTGAATGCACACATGACACACAAATCTTTGACACACATGGATACCCACTTGAAACACACGGCTCTTGCGCCAAAAAAATCATTAATCATCATCATCATTACACGTTTGTTTTATGTTGCAGCCCATTTAAAGGCCGCTGGGTGTGTGAGACTAAAAAATAATGACGTTTCACTCAGCGAAGGTCTGATCAGAACTAACAGACAATGATGCCAACGAAAGTATAGGGGATGTTATTAGAAGTAATTGTAATGTAAATGGGAAGAAAGAAAAGTGGACGAAAAGATAACTTGCCTCCGGCAGTTAATTACTTCTAATAACAATTACTTCTAATAACATCCCCTATACTTTCCTTGACATCATTGTCTGTTAGTTCTCATCTGCAGTATTGTGTTTAACAAAGGAAACGAGCCTTTAACTTTACACTTCTTTTTCTTCAGTGAAGGTCTGTCACATGCAAGTGTGTGAGTGTTATCCGCTTCTTTTGCATTGTGTTTAGTGTTTTAAAGATGCTTTGACTGTGTGGAAGTGTGGCGGATTCTTCGAAGCCAGAAGACTCCCGAGGATCATGGAGGGCAGCGGGACAATCCCTTTAGCTAACACTAAAGAAAGCACACGTAAGGGCTTATGCTTTCAAGAGATGCCCATTAAATTGCTTCAACATTCTCTATCAAATACGTTGTTACTTCATCAAGTCAAATTAATGCACCTTTAATTCACAGTAATTCATCGTTTATTCTCGTTGTATTTTTACTCCCAAATTGAAGCAATATATATATAACCCAAAAATTAACAACCCTGCATAAGCAGTACTAACAAGTCGCAAGGTATTCCACATGTAACATCATGCACCATAATCAGAGGTTGTATATCAACATTTAGATAATGCCTCCACCAATTATCAAACAAAGAAAACAATTAGAGGCTACACAGAAATGCCTTATTCGTCATACCTGCACAATACAAGGAAATTTTGTACACATATAGTGGCCAGACCGCAGTTGGCTACGTATATGTCGCCACAATTACATATGAAACGGTTATGTTAACTTCAAATTCAAGTTTTTCGAC
The DNA here is from genome assembly GCA_030522465.1 of Rhipicephalus appendiculatus. Taxonomy (NCBI): domain Eukaryota; kingdom Metazoa; phylum Arthropoda; class Arachnida; order Ixodida; family Ixodidae; genus Rhipicephalus; species Rhipicephalus appendiculatus. The sequence continues at coordinate 4,812 of JALIZH010021018.1, forward strand.
ACATTTAAAAAATTTAACGCACATTTCGGCTTACAATGCACATCCTTAAACTTTTAAAGTCACACTTGCCTGGCCGCATTTAAAAATTAAACGCACCGATAACAGACCGTATTGCGAGAGAAGGTCAATTATCGGCAATTTGACATCTTCTACACGACATATTTGTATTACACTGTTCCTTATGTCATTTAGTACATGACTGCTGTTCACGCATATTGTAATTTGATAGCGCCATTGAAGTTCACTTTTTTGTACTGCCTCCCTTACACAATGCCTCAACGGAGGCCTGTAAGGTATTTTTAAATAAATAAATAAATAAATAAATAAATAAATAAATAAATAAATAAATAAATAGTTAATATTTGTAAATTGAGCGACGAGTAATCTTTTGTCAATATCACTCTATTTTATTGTTTATGGTATAGCTTATTTAAATTTATTTGTCGTTTGGTCGTGAAAGGTGCGTAAGCGGAGGCCCCTGTAAAGTTCAGAAAATCCCGGAACAATACTTAAGTACTACTTAAAATACTGCTTAAATACGGAACAATACTAAACTGAAATGTCAAATCTTCCCGCCTAGCGCTTTTTCATTAGCCGTACTATGCTTAGGCCGGGTTTAATGGCGTTTCTCGCTATCGAACAATGCACGGGGCCACATTGTCAACGAATAAATGCTTCTTGCCAAGAAACAATACCATCATCTAATTTCCATGGAAGTCTGGCATCTAGAGATATCAATTGAAGATTCTTGAGGCCGTAAACACCTGACATTAACTACGCCCTACTGAACCACGCATGGTCTGTAGTGATTGAGAACAATTTTTTAGAATGCCACAGCCCTGCTGTGTTTGAGCTGTAATTTGTTTCCATGCTCGGTGCAAATAGTTTGTATTCGTGAGAATATCTATTAGATCCAATTCACGCGCTTCTTAGTCGTGCAATGTCTACACTTTCGAAATTCCACACGAGTTTCAAGGAGGAGACGAGGTTTCTTAGTACTTACACGGAAACTTACTGAATAGTCATGCTAATGTGTGTGGGCATATCGACTGTTGGCACGAGGAAACTCTGAAAACAAGCACCGTAACCTATAGTTAGGGCAGTATAATTATATCTGCGGGCACCCTTTGGACCCAACAAACAAATATTGAAATAGTGAAGGTACCTCCATTGCCCTGAAAGGGAAATATAATTCACTCCCCTTAACCGAATTGTTAATCCTATAGCTTCCATTTGTAGGCCACACTGTGCAATAAATTATGTAACGCGATTTAATTTGAAGTAGTGTATAAACAAAGAACGGGCACTACGCTGTGTACAGTATTAGGCAATGTGGCGATAGTGAATGCTGCGTAATGAACACAGTAAAAAGCAAACTTCATTTCTGTATTTCTTGATAAGAAGTTCACGGCTCTGTAATAAAATATCGACAGGTATGCGGAAGACATTACTTCTACGCAGTCATGCCTCTGTGCTGAATAAACTTGCAGGTTACATTGGATTACATCATATCGTAAAGCTGAATTGGACATTTTTTAAATGTATACTTGTTATCATTGATAGCGTTTCACTAGATGCCTATGCAATGTTTTGTTACTGTACTGTTGATTTGTGTTTTTTTATTTTGTGCTCTGATTCGTGTTTTGCTTCCTTGTATCGTATTGCTCTATATCCACGTAAAAATCATTCACCTATGTCTATGTGTATGCTTGACGTTAAGCTCTTAGTACCTTGTGCTACGACGCTGAACTGAATAAGGCCGAGTAGCTTTGTCCAGCTTTGTTTAGCTTTTTCTTCTTGCTCCCCCACTTTCTTCTTCTTCTTGAAGTGCACAATACAATGATTCATTGGTACATTGATAACAAACAATATATTTCTTCAATCACTTGGTAAAGCTATGCGAGAAATGTTAAATGCAGTAATTGTGTGGAGTGCAAGATATTACACAAAAAACATGATGGCTTTTTTCTCTTCTTGTTGAACGAGAGGTACAGCGAGCATAGCCTTCTGTATATTTTGCGATAGCAATTATATGGACAGTCTCGACGGGTTTTTGCCGTCGCCGTTGCCGTTGCCGTCACCGTCACTTCGCGTATAAATCCAAATTGATAGATCCCTCAGCGCAAGGTACGTTCTACCCGCGGGTAACAGCGAGGGAGCGGGGGCGACAAACGCGGCTGAAGCGGATATCAAGCGAGCCGGCCCATTTCCGTCGCTCCGAGGCGTATGCGATAAGAATCCCCCCGCCTGTTCGACCAGCCGCGGAATGCTCAAGAAGAGAGGAAACGCCCCGCGCGTCTTTATCAAGCGCGGAAAAACTCAAGGGGGGGGGTCCCTCATGCAGCCACTGCGACCTTTGGTTTTACGAGCGCGGTCGTCACTGGCGCACGCGTTATCTCGCAATCTCAGCAGCCGACAGCGGGCGGCTGGCATACGTGCTTCACTCTCAACGCGAAGAGATTTTGCGAGGAATGTCCCTGGAGCGACTGTAGTCTCTTAAACCAGCCTTTTGTAGAGTTACGCGAGATGTTACGCCTCACTTCGTATAACATTAGAATTCGTTGCTATCGCATTCATTGCTTCACCCTTGAGGTGAAACTGACTTTTTTTAGTGGACTTGCGGTGAGTAGTGGGATTTACCCAATTTCTGTGGCACATGCCGGTTTATGATCATGATAGTTTTCTGGTAGGCCGCACAGTAGATCATACTCGTTTGATGACGATAGTTAGAAAAGGTGCAACTCTTTATGCTTTTCGTTGCGCCGGGTAGTGCGAACAGGAATTATCATCACCATGATCCGGTACGCGCTCGCTTCGTCGTCTGCAACTTCTGCTTCGCTCCCACAACACATGCTCCGATTTGCCCGACGTGTAGTGCAAAAACTATGACGGATGAGCCTGTTACATGATAAAATCACATAACACCATGTAAAACTACTCACGGGACTGAAATCACGTAACATGAAGTAACAAGTAGTCACACGACTAAAAACCATGCATCACGTAATAACTAGTCCCGTGACTAAAATCACGTAACAACAAGTCATCACTAGCCACGTGCTAAAAATCGCGCAAGATGCAACGTCTAGTCACGTAGCTAAAAATCACATAACATTTAGTAACGTTTGCAGGTATAACGTGGCAGCAGAAAGCACAGGACCGGGTTGATTGGCGGAACATGGGAGAGAGGCCTTTGCCCCTGCAGTGGGCGTAGTCAGGCTCCTGCTGCTGCTGCTGCTGATGATGATGATGATTTAGAAGCGTGACTAAAATCACGCAGCATCGCGTAATAACTAGTCACGTGATATGTTTCCGCCGTAAACCATGTAACAGCTAGTCACGTGACTAAAATCACAACATCACGTAAAAGGTAGTCGCGTGTCATGTCTAACCAAGTGTAACCATATTTGGTAATACCAGAAAAAACTTAGCATCACTAGCAAAAGCTTGGCATTACTAGCAAAACTAAGCTAGGTCGCACACTAGCTTCGCTGATGGTTTCAGCCTTGCGCCACTATAGTGCAAACTGCGCACTTTTTTTTTTCATTTTTAGTGGAGTATTGGTGAGCAGTGGTATTTACAAATTTCGTTGACACATACCAGTTTATGATGATAACAGTTTCTGCGTAGGCCGCTCGGCGCATACCCGTAGGCCGCACAAATTACAGCTAAACTTAACAGCATTGCAGTTAAAAGTTTGGAATGTATGCTATTCTGTGGGAATAATTGCCCCGCGGTTGGTAATAGTGTCTCGTAATACTTTATTACGAACAACAGCTAACAGGTTGCGCTAGATTTCACTTAGACACGAATGGCTCCCCGCAGAGAAAGGCTAAACGCGCAGCAGAATTAGATGGGAAAACTGTTGAAAACCGTGTGCATCGACTCCGTACATTCAGGCTGCCATGGCCGCTCTAAATTTCGCGACTTAGTCATCGTATTATTTGTTGATAGAATGATATACGTATGGAAGTCACCTTTAATGAAAAGTGCATGCATTGCTACAGATGGACTCTTAAAAAATCTGACGATGCCGTTTTCTTCTTTCGATGCGTGAATGTGCTGTGACATTAAACGAAGACCGCAATGCAGACTTCCAATCAATAACGTTTGGATGCCCTAGCATTTAAAGAACAAACAGACGCATGAGTAACGAAAGGCGCATACATATGCAGAGCATTTCTGTTTGTGTACTTCCGGAGGGCAGATGACGTATGTTAATAATTGAGTGTTTGACATAGGTGAATAGGTTTTTTTGATCATATGTCATCGATATCAGTCGTGAACATTCTGGAGCGTCTACTACACCGTTGTCTAGCATATTCACAAAGGCCATTATCTCATGGTATAGCTTTCAGCTAAGCAAGCGGCGCACGCACACGCACGCACACACGCACGCAAACACACGTACGCACGCACACTCACACGCACATACTCAAGTACACGCACACTTGCACACACGCGCATTTATTGTGTATTCAAATTCACCTGTTTTTTTTCTGGAGAACCTCATGCACACCGTTTTCTTAAGATTCAGCTTCATTTCCCATCGCTCACACCCCGCGTGTATCGCACATAAGTCGTTTTGGATCACGGAGCAGTGAGTTTCAGAGGTAATTCTACGGCATAATATGCAGTCGTCTGTAAATAGCCTAATGTGAGATTTTACATTTTCATTAAGGTCATTTATATAAATAAGAAGGGGTCCCATGACTGCTCCCTGGGGTACCCCTGACGTAACATTAGTTACTGCAGACTGTTCACCGTTTACAACTACATATTGTCGCCTCTCACACGAATTTTTTTTTTAGATGTGAAGCATCTTATGGCGAAGCTTAATCCGGTGGTGGTGGTGGTGGTGTGCCGCGTGCCCACCCTTACTGCGCATGCGCAAACAGTTAAAAAAAATAAAAAAAAAAACCTCCTCTCCCCCCTCTCTCTCCTCTAGGCATCCCTCCCCGCGGCAACCACACCCACACTGCGCATGCGCCTCCCCTTCCTCTCTCCCCTCTTACACTCCCCCCCTCTCTCCATCCCTGCCCGCGGCGTCTAACTCCCCCTGCGCATGCGCGTCCCCCCTCTCTCTCCTCTCCTACGCTCCCCCCCCTCTCTCCTCTACGCATCCCTGCCCACGGCGCTCACACTCCCACTGCGCATGCGTGTCACCCCCCTCTCTCTCCTCTCCTACGCTCCTCCCTCTTACGCCTCGCGACGCCGACGCAGGCAGCGTCTGCTAGCGAGTTTCTTGGTTGAAAAAACCGACTGCTCGCGCTGCACAACCGTTCACTGGCCATCCCGTATATATAGCAATGGATCTTGACCTCCAAGGTGGTGCCGGTGGGAGATTTCTCCTGTGCGTTATTGAACAATAAAAATTCGCAGCGTGCGCGTTAACTAAAAGCGGAGTGCGGGTCTCTGTGTCCAGTCGGAGTCTTCTGTCTCTCATTGCCCATTAGCAGCGATTGGCATGTTCCAGTAGGAAAAACTGCTCCATCACTGCCTGCTTTGCGCCTCCCCAGTTTTCTCTCCTGCGCAACGCTGCGATGAGCGCCAGCGTCAACGCCGCCGCCATTGTAAGCGTTAGCGCCCGCTGCTTCACATCTACACATGGTTCCCTTTAGCGGGAGATGGTGTAATTTTTTTTTCATATTGAGCAATCCATGCAATAACTTGGGGATTGATATTAAAGCTGGTTAGCTATTGCAGCAATAAGTAGTGCGAAACGGTGTCGAACGCTTTTTTGTAAATCGAGGAAAATGCGATCAACCGAAAATTTGTCGTCCAGTGCTTCTGCTAAAGCATGTGTGAACTCTACTAGTTGAGTGACGCACGATAGTCCCTGTCTAAATCCATGCTGGTTTGAGTTGAAGAAAGAGTTACTATCTATATGCTTAACAATGGCGGTATATAAAATGTGTTCAAGAATTTTACTGCACACCGATGTGAGTGAAATACGGCGGTAGTTATTGATAACGTTGTGTGGGCCAGATTTATGTATAGGAACTACCGATGCCATTTTCCAATCCCTCGGAAGGGAACTGTGTTTGAAGTACTTTTCAAAAATAAATTTGAAGTACATGGACACTGTATAAGAGCAACACTTCAGTATAAAATTAGGCAAACAATCAGGGCCCACGGCTTCTGCACAGTCTAAATCGCTAAGAAGTAACTCAATGTCACGAGCTTCGAGCATGGACGTGGATTCATATGTGAACAATTTCAGATCTTTCTGAGGATCATTGGGGGCAGAGAACATTGACGTAAAATAAAGATTGAACAACTTAGCCTTTTCTGTCGCGTCGCAAACGGTAGTATCACCACTGGTCAATGCGGGCATTGAAATGTTGTTTTAAATGCGCAGCATTTCTTTGCGTACTGCAGACACTTTTTAGCTTGCCTATCTATCTATCTATCTATCTATCTATCTATCTATCTATCTATCTATCTATCTATCTATCTATCTATCTATCTATCTATCTATCTATCTATCTATCTATCTATCTATCTATCTATCTATCTATCTATCTATCTATCTATCTATCTATCTATCTATCTATCTATCTATCTATCTATCTATCTATCTATCTATCTATCTATCTATCTATCTATCTATCTATCTATCTATCTATCTATCTATCAGATATATATATATATATATAATATATATATATATGTGTGTGTGTGTCTGTCTGTCTGTCTGTCCGTCCGCCCACCCGCCTACGTCTGGGTGCTCTCGTAATCACCCCCTTAACTGGGGATAAACCAAAATTAGTATGGGAGGGTAACATGGTTTGAGGAATATGACTCGCTGGTCATGACATGAATAATGTGAGAAACCCGTGGCGTACGTCGTCAAACCCTTTCCGCCAGACACGTGTGCTCATACCCGTATACCATGGGCGGGTATGTGCCACAGGTGATTGACCGTTTATATCTACCCAGGAATGGCGAGAACAGACACCGGCAAATTTTAACGCGAGAACGTTAAGAAAAAAGCTTACATAGGCAGCATTCACCCGACGAATGCAAAGAATAAATGTCAGGGTCCCAGCAGGGATCAAACCCAAGCATTCTGCGTGGCAATCAAGTATTCAACCACAGAACCACGCCAGGTCTCAGAACTGCTTTGGAAAAAGAGCCTACGCAGGTGTAATTTTGGTGAAACGTCATTTGTGGTTGCAGTGCTGGCTATCCAATTTTATAAACATTACATATCTACTCCTATGACACATTGGTCGCGTCGTGTTAACGTCATTTGTAGTCAATTGCCATCCACTGAAGTTGATTTATGTAGCAGTGTCCAGGACTACCATCCTCGCGAGCACAAGCGATACAAATGGGCTTACCGCTTCGATCTGGTGCTGCTAATACCCATGTTGCTGTTCGCATCGTTACACAACTGTAAACAACTGGTTATATAAAACACATGCGACTGTTCAACATATGTCTGTGCGTAAAACATTTGTGCATATCTTTAGCGCCATTTCGTAACGTTTCGCTCAATAAAAAGAAGTCACAGTTTCGCCACAAGGCGAAGCAATGAATGCGATAGCAACTAATTGGAATGTCAAGCGACGAATGGCAAGCAGGCCGAAACGTGCAGCGTGTTGCTCACGCACACATGACGCAGGAAAACAACACCCACAGAACGAGAGAGAACTAACAACGTTCACAGCTCGACACTTAACGCGCTGCTCAAACAAAAACGACTCACGAAATGTATTCACAGGTACAGACGAGCACGAGCTAACAAGTGTCACAATTACTTCGCTTTGTTTGAAAAGCGTGTTCTTTTTCGCACACAGGGGGGACTGCCGCGAGCGAAGTGACCTTCGTGCGCCCGGTAACTAAAACGCAATCGTTCCGGCGAAAGCCCCATTCTCCCCCCACCGCGAGATAAGCGCGCGCGCGCGCGAACGGGCGTCTACCCCCCACGGGTCAAAGTGCGCGAGGGGAGATGAGCGCGGGCGTCGCGACGAACGGGACGCCGAGCTAAGACCCCTTCGAGCGCGCCCTCTGCGCCATCTCGCTGGTAATGCTGAAAACACGCTGAAAACTCGCTGTATGTAAAAAATTAGGCAGATCCCAAGTACCATGGGAATCGATGTTATGCGAAGCATCCGGAGGTAAGGTGACTGGGTTGTAATTTTTTTTTGATTCAGCGAAACGTCATGAAATGACGCAAAATATATTTACAAATGTTGCACGCACAGACTTGTTAAACAGTCGCACATGTTTCATATAACCACTTGTTTACAGTTGTGTAACGATGCCGACAGAAACATGAGTATTGCCAACACCAGAAGCCGTAAGCTGATATGTAGAGCTTGTGCTTGCAAGGATGGTAGCCCTGGATAGTGCTGCGTAAACCAACTACAGTGGATGGCGCTTAAGTATACAAATGACGTTAACCCGACAGGACTCCTTCGTCATAGGAGTACGTATGTAATGTTTATAAAATTAGATAGACAGCACTGCAACCACAATATACGTTTCACCAACATTACGTCTACCTAGGGTGTTCTTCCACAGCAGTTTCGAGACCTGACGTGGCTCTGTGGTAGAATGCTTGATTGCCACGCAGAATGCTTGGGTTCGATTCCTGCTGGGGCACTGATTTATATTTGTATTCCTCGCGTAAACGCCGCCGATGCTCGTTTTTCTTAACGCTGTCGCCTTTAAATTACCAGTGTCAACGCCACCGATGTCAGTTTTTCTTAACGCCCTCGCATTTAAATTAGCAATACCTGTTCTCGCCGTTCCTGGGTAGAATAAATTGTCAAAGTCCTGTGGCGCATACCCGCATTCAGCTGCCCGTTGTATACTGGTATGAGCCACACGTGTCTGGAGGAGGAGGAGGATAAAACTTTATTGACACCAAAAATGGGTCAGGTGAGGGGGGGGGAAGGGGTCAGGGAAGAAGAAGACGCTGGGCCCTCAGGCCGCTCTAGGTGGCCGAAAGTCCCTTGCGCTTCGGCGACCCCAATGGCCCAGCCCACAATCCGGACTTGGTCTTCCGGTCGTGAGCTGCGCAGAGCAGCCTCCCAACGCTCCTGTCGCTCAGCCCCCGCAAAGGGGGGGATTGGGTTTATTTGGGCAATTTCTATATATGTGAGTAAAATCGGCTCGCGGACTCAAGCAGAGACGACAATGGGGTAAGGCGTCACCCTGGTGAATTCGAGAATTGATAAAGTGGGAGATCAATGTGCCCGTTTGGAGTCGGCGCCAAACGATTTGCTCAGCCTGAGACAGCGATTTATGTGCTGGTGGGTAGATCATGCGGGAATTTCGGTAATGTAATGTAATTTCATGGTAGGTGAGTAGGCATTCCCGCGCGCTGTGAAAGGAAGGCAGACCGTCCACTGCCCGGTTGACGAGTGCTCGGGCTTCTTCATGGACGGCTGTATTCCCGGGATGTCCACAATGCGCGGGAACCCATAAAATAGTGATTATTCGTTCAGGAGGAGGGAGGAATTGTAGGATACGGTGGGCGGGAGCATGAATTCGACGCATAGCAAAATTACGAATGGCCGTTTTCGAATCTGAGAATATATATTCCGCCTGAGTGTGAGCTATTGCCAAAGCGATTGCAGCTTCTTCCGCCTCGATTGGTTGAGTCACGTTGTCGAAGGTGGCGCAACAAAGTAGTTTGTTGGCATTATCTGATACTGCCACTGCAAAGGCCGGACGATGGGAATATTCTGCGGCATCGACATAAGCGACCGCGGGCGAAGATGCGTAGCGCCTATGAAGCGACCTAGCTCTGGCTATTCTCCGATCGTAATTATGGGTGGGATGGGTATTTTTGGGTAATGGTGGGATGTACAGGCTGTCGCTAATACATTCGGGCGGTGCATTCGTGGTGGTGGTGCATCCTATGAGGTTAATTTTCAGGCGCTGAAGGAGCAGCCTTCCTGGTTCAGACTGGGAAAGGCGGGTATAATGGCTAATGAGGTGTGCTTCGACGAGTTCATCAATCGTGTTATGCACACCCAACTGGAGAAGTTTGCTCGTAGCGGTACTCTTAGGAAGGTGCATAGCAGTTTTATATGCCGCGCGGATGAGGCGATCTACCTGATCTCTCTCTCGAGATGAAAGGTGCAGATAAGGGAGGGAATAAGTGATCCTACAGAGGCAGAATGCTTGGACAAGGCGGCGCGTGTCTGCTTCACGCATGCCCCTGTGGCGATTGGAAATCCTCTTTATGAGGGCGGATATATTCTGCACTGACCTCCGTATCGCACCTATAGCTATGGAATTGGAGCCGTTATTGGAAATGTGGAGGCCTAGAACTCTGATGTTGTTTACCTGAGGGATGAGTTGAGAAATGAGTTTGACGACATAAGCGACGGGATTTTCATGTTAATCATGTCTTGTCTGCCTGGTCATTTCGTCAATACCTCTTACCCACCCATACACATTTTGGTCTACCCCAAGTTAAGGAGGCCATCACGAGAGCACCCAGACGTAGGCGGCTAGATAGATAGATAGATAGATAGATACGCAGATAGAAACGCAAAATTATTTTTCTTTGGGGTTTTTATAAATATATAGATACATATACATATATGGGGCATGACGGCGACGGCAACGGCGACGGCGAAAACCAGCCGAGAGTGTCCATATAATTGCTATCGCAATAAAAATTACAACAGTCACCTTCCCTCCGCATGCTTCGCATAACATCGATTCCCAAGGTACGTGAGATCTGCCGAATTTTTTTTTATGTAGTTTTATATGCTTCCAAAGTTCCTCTGGGTTTTGCTTTATTTTACTTTCTATTGTTTTAAAATAGGCCGATTGCATTTCGACTGTGGCGTTATTTACTTCACACGTTGCCAGTTTCAGTTTGCACAAATTCTCCTTCGAAGGGTTTCGTTTAAATGAACGGTAAATACTTCACCTATGCGTGACCATCGAGTTCTACAGTGAGCCATGTCTTACTTTAATCACGCCTTCTAGTCAGTACCCATGACGGAATAAATCGGTTTGGCAGCTTGAGAATGTTGTCTTTAAACAGAATCTACAGCTTTTCTACTAAATACTCATCCACAAGCGTTTCAAAAACAACGAAATATGCTTCCACTGAAGTATTGATTGCTTGGATATCGGCCTTCCCGTAGTTGTACATGCATCGACTCTTCTCCCTGTAAACACTTGTATCTTTCATATTTATTTCCCTTAACACGGCATCGTGGTCACTTATACCTGGTAATACTTCAGTGTTCTCTACCATTTCTGGCATATTTGTGAAAAAAAAAGGATCCATCTTATGGCTTCCTCGAGTAAGTTTCAGCATCGTCGGGATATGACTTCCGCGAGTAGGTTTCACCGCCATTTGTCGATCGCCTTATTTCTTTTCTCGCGGTGCTGAGCCCGAGGATGTGGGTTCGATTCCCGGCCATGGCGACCGCATTTAGATAGGGGTGAAGGGCAAGAACACACGCGTAATCTTAACGTGCACGTTAAGGAACCCCGTGTGGTTGAAATCAATAGAGAGTTTGTTACTTCGGTGTGCCTGATAATTAAATAATAGTGATAATTATATCTGGAGTCTTCCGTTCTAAAACCATGATATGATAATGCGGCATGCCGTAGTCGCGAGCTCCGGAAATTTTGACAATCTAGTATTCGTCAACGGGCACTGACATCGCACGGTACACAAGCCTCTAGCATTTTGCCTCCCTCCAAACGAGACCACCGCGGCCGAGATGGAACCCACGACTTTCGGGTCAGCAGCCGAACACACTAACCACTGTGCCATCGAGGCGGACACATAATGATGTTGAGGTTTCTTTCGTGTCATTGGCTTTCACATGAGAGCACACGATATGTGCTGTCTGTCGTTGAACTCTATAAATCTGAAACATCTGGCAGTTATTGTTTTGTGGCGTTACCAAATTCATAATGAATAAGCTTTTCTAAGAACCTTCTGTATAAGTCGTCCAACTCTTGAAAAGGTTACGTGGCGACCTTTCTGAAGCTCTGATGACGATAAAATTGAGTTGGGACGAATACTTACATTTAAAAGTAGTGATGTCATGAGAAACGTTAAAAAAAAGCATACGAGTACATCAAAACGCTTGTACTCCTGGGCGTTAGTCTCGGTTTTCATGCTTGAGCTCCTGACATTTCCCTTAGAATGTAAGAAAGATCAGTCCTATTCTTAAATGCGAAAGAGGGGGAGTTTAGGACACTTTCCTGCCACACTACACTACACGGAGAAAGGACAGAGGGGGAGGGCAATGAAATAAAATGTGGCCATCCGTAAAATACCACCGCTGTTCTCATGTGCAGCCGGAAAGCATTTATAAGGTCTCATATCAGAGAGTGTTTACAACTGAGCTCAAGGCAGAAGTGTTTCTGTGTGTCAAACTCGCATCGGCCCCGAGAAGCAGAATTCAAATTGATGGTGAGTGCAGTAACCACATACCTGTCTGACGGTAAACTCAGAGACGGAAGGTAGCATTAAAAGAAATCACACTTTGTCCATAGCTTCGATTTTCAACATGCCTCTAGAGCAGGGGTCTCAAACACGCGGCCCGCGAGGCTCTCGAATGCGGCCCGCGGCCCGCACATACCGGTCTTCATCACTAATTCTTTCTTATTAAGTATGTTCATAAGGTACACAGACCTGACTGGTTTAAAGCATTGACTCCGTGAGGCATCCCATGTGTCACTTCGTTTTGAAACATAACAGTAAAACAAAAATTGTATTTCTTAGTCAGCGTCCAGATCTGAGTCAATTTGCAGATCGGTATCGACATGTTGTTGGAATCCTGGCACCAATTTCTTTCAGAAGTGACTGTTATATGAGATATGGAAAAGTTTTCTTACAGCGAACTCCACCCCCCCCCCCCCCCCCCGCTTTTACCTACATCCTTCACTGCCCCGGCCCCTGCGGGGAGTAATTAGAGGGACTGCGGCCCGCTGGCTGAGGTGAGTTTGAGACCCCCTGCTCTAGAGCGTAGGTTGTTTATGTAAGAAAATAAAGGGAAGGTGACGCAAGAAAGCACCAGACATTTGTTTGTTTGAGAGGCATAACGAACCGGAAATACGGAGTTTAAAAGGAGTGATCACATGATAGGCTAAAATAGACCACGAAAATAGCCATTTCGCAAGATCAGAATTTTTGAGACAAGAACACTGTAAAAGTAGGCCGGTTTAGCTGTTAAGTGCACAATCTGCCAACCCTGGTCTTTGGCGAAACTGGAAGTTCATCTCTTCGCAAATCTCTCTGTTGCGAGCATTCACGCCTGCACCATGCCCATTAATCAGTATATTATGGGACTACAATTTCTCTTGGGCTCTTTTAAAGAACTAGAGCAGATGCAAAAAATTTACGGACAATTCTACTCTGTGAAGGGGATTGACATGTGAAACCATGTAGCACTTGCATTTATTTCATATTTTGATTTGCACATGCTGTTTTTTTACTTGCAGTTTACTTATTTGCCCACTTATTTGTCAATGAGTTAATTGGTTCATTTATTCAGTTTTTATTTATTCATTTATTTACTTTTTTCTGTTAATTTTTAGTAAACCAGTGGTCACTAGGCAAGTTTACCACAATTTATGTGGGACATACCCGATCATGACGATGACAATTTTTGCGTAAAAAATTACCGACGGATTTTCCTTTTGCTTAGTCATGAAAAGCTTAGCTTTAAAACTGTGTGCTGTCGGGGTGAGCCGAGTGCATTTTCTTAGTGACTTTATGTATTTACATTCGAAGTGAGCTATTCTGCGTGCATTCTTCTTATCCTGGTTGTATGCCAACAAAAATGAAAATTTAATAATGAAGAGACGCTTTACATTAGCGTTAGAGCAAAGGATTCCCAGAATGCAAGATAATCGGTATGTGGTGTTCCTACGTTGTTGGCATTTGAGTCTTATGTACCCACGAGGCAATACGTTGTGCACAGCACATAGCTCTACTTTATACTGCTGCATGCTTCAACTGCATTTACGACGTTTATTTTTCTGTACGAGATTGTACTTCAAAGAAAAATGAGATTCTGCATCGGCCTAGAAAATGCGTGTTCTTTCGCTTAACCAAATGCATCAGTCATCCTTGGTCGTTCATCAAGTTCTTTAAATATTGGATTTGCCACAACTCTAGATACTTATCAACACCGCGGACTGTGTTCGCTTTACATGGCTTCATTGTGAAGTGATGCAGAAAACAATGCCAGGAATAAAAAAAACAATTTCAATCACTGAGGTCATTTGGCAATATTGCGGTCACAGCTGCGGTCACTGCTATACAGCAGAAAATTAAGAACAAGTGAGAGTGTGGTACAACGTATAAGTGGATATGTTTTAATAGTATGTTGTTCTGAATAATTCATTCGTATATCACCTTCACTGCACGTGCCAGAAGATTTTGTCTATAGGCATTTATTCTGCCCTTGATAATTCTCACCGACTTAATATGCCTAACCATGGAATCTCCTTCGTGAAATGCACTTCAGGGTAGATTTTGTAAATTAACGCCGTGCTTTTATCAGACTTTAGTTTGTACACGTGTGCGTTGTCCTCGGGAACGAGCCATTGTGTAGACCGTCTTAATCGGCAGTCTTGGAGGGAGCGAAAATCTTGTTTTTGTCGGTGATACTAGATTCATAACTCCACACTTTCCTTACCGACTCTACCAACTTTTCGTCAATCTTGGCCAACTTGGTGTCCTTACGCGCAGGTGCTCAGATGCTCCAGAAAAGCAGCCCACATTTTTTTTTTCTTTGACGCATTTTCTTTTCGCCATTGTCCAATTATTTGTTCTCGACTTCTTGCTCACTCACACTGATCTTCCACCATACCGTGAAGGTTCTGCAACATCACTGCCATTGCAACTGCAATTCCTGCTTGAAATGCGTGGCACATTTTTTCAGCGAGGTATCTGCACTAGTTCACAAGTCGAAACACACAAAAGAAACCATTTCACGTATCGCAATCAGTGGTTTGTAAATTGCAAGACGCTGGTATGCGCTGCAAACGCCGGTCGTGCTTAGCAGATTTCTCTTCGTTTTAGCCCAGGAAAAGTTTGTTTTGTCACTGTGAGCATGTGTCCCTCAAGCGTGCTTCCTAACAGATAACACAAAATATTGTGTGGTCCACGCCTACGTATATTTCGCCCTCCTGCGCGATTTCTCTTTAAGAAGTTGCAACACGCCACTCAAGGGAGCGTTGGGAGGAATAACTGGTTAGCTCAGAAGAGGCGAGGCAACACTTGGTAAATCAGGTCAAACTGGTGGCCGAAGACAGCGGCTACCAGGAATAAAGGGGCTCCGACCATTGCCACCAAGATTTTTTAAAATAATAAATGTTCTCTCTCACTCCTCATTTCAACACATCGCCTAATTCTCAGCCATATTTGGCAATACTTCCTTACTCTTGGCATTCATTATATCCCAATAATAGACCACCAGTTAGGTGTTACAAGCATTCGATGGCCGGCCCTAATCTGTTTCTTTTCTACCCTTCTTTGCTCTCTAATTCGCGTCCTTGTAGTCTCCGCAGTAGTTCAGTAGTTACGCTGCTCGGCTGCTGAACTGAAAGACGCAGGTTCGATCCCGGCCGAGGCAGTCGCATTTCGATGGAGGCAAAATGCTAGAGGCCCTTGTGCACGTTTAGGTGCCAATTTAGGTGCACATTAAAGAACACCAGATGGTATAAATTTTCGGTTCCTTCCACTACGGCGTGCCTTATGATCACATCGTAGTTTTGGCGGGTAGAACTCCATAAATTATTGCATTATCGCGCCATTGTCCTACCGTAACCTAAAAGCTTGAGCAGTGAAACACTGGAAACTATATTGCAGGTGTTTCACTTCTCAAGTTTTGTTAACCACCATGTTTTTTCCACATAGTCGGTGCTTGTATTATACAATTATTGTACAATTTCTCAAGGCTAGCATTAGGTGGTCGGTCATGATTGATATTCCTGTCGTACGCGCTCTGACCCATTCCTACTATTCTGTTCATTTTTTTTTCTCATAGCTACAGTGCGCCGTGACTAGTTATCCTACATAAAGCTGACCTAGAAATGTGGCGCGAGAGAAACATAGGTTTGCTACGAGCAAGTAACCTGTGAAAGCTGTGCAGCGGGCTGTTGAGAACGCTCGAAACGCTTTAGTGCGATGGTCCTCATAGGTGTTCCCAGTAAAACATGATTATGGGCGCAACATTCTGACGCTCCACTGCTGAACGAAACCTGTGCTTGCAGACAGGTTTACAATAGTCGTACAAACTATTTCAAAATGTGTTAGAACAAGGTGAGAGAAAATGCACAGACGGTACGCGGTGATTATGGTTAGGGAGCAGATGTTTGACATTATGATGGGAAACATTATTAAGCAACCAAGAGCAGATTAATGCTATAGAGCAGGGGTCTCAAACTCATCTCGGGCAGCGGGCCGCACTCACAAAATTTAGTCCCGCAAGGGCCGGGTCAGGGAAGAATGTAAAAGCGGGGGGAGGGGGGGGGGGGGGGGTGCAGGGGGGTTAGCTCTTACGCATTGTCAGCAAACGTTACCACTTGAAAGAATATGAAAAGAATACTCTTCCCATATCTCACATACGGGTCATTTCTGAAGTCTTGTGTCCAGAATTCCATCCAACAACGTGTCGATACCGATCTCCAAAGTGACTGAAATCTGGCCGCCGACTCTGAAATACTGTTTTTGTTTCACGGTTACGCTTCAACACATGGTGACCACGTGGGGTGCCTCACGAAAACAATGCTTTAGACCGGTGCTGCCTGTGTACCTCACGCACATGCTTATTATGAAAATAAAAAAAATATGGGACTAACATACTATGTGCGGGCCGCAAGCGAGAGGTTCGCGGGCCGCATGCGGCCCGCGGGCCGCGTGTTTGAGACCCCTGCTATAGAGTAATAGAGCCGGTGTTGTAGAAAATTGAATGTCGGCGTCGTCAGAATTGCCCGTGAGAGAAAAATCCCAATGCATGCAACCAATGAAAAAAGAGCTTAAGGTTCGCCATGAAGTGCTTCGCGTTTATTACCGGGTTGCGAGCCTAAATCAAGCTCAAACATTCTGGGTGGCATTCAAGTACTCTACCCCAGAGCTATATGCTACTGCTTGAAAAAAGATTTACAAGACTCCCTGCAGTCATGTCGGGTGAGGAGTAGTGATGCAGAACTATCGATGGCACTATCGATACTATCGATAGTTCTGTACTATCGAACTATCGATGGTAAAAGAAACTATCGATAGCGCTATGGATAGTTTATACTATCGATACTATCGACTGTTTTATGCTACGACCGTTAGTATAAAATCAACCGCGCGAACTCATTGCAGCATTAACTTGATTCCCCTAGTGTGTGGAGCAGGAGGAGCAGGCTGAAGAGCACGAATGTTGACATGCTTGCGCTCCTTCACCATGATTTTTGGCTGACACATGACAATTAAGTTGAATTATTCAGGTGTTCAGGAAACGAGACAGTTACAATTTACGGTGCTGTGCATCTTCAAATTTATATCGCATTTTGTAATTTTGAAGTCAAAATATCAAGAAATAGGTTTGTTAGTTGTAAGGTGCAAGTGCTTACTTTTGAATATGAATTTATTGATGGACATATTGCCGCATTTTCACTGCTGGAATACTTATTTCGCCAAAAAATTTCACCCCGGCCGCCAACAGCAGAGTTAGTCAAAGCACTATTGATACTATCGATAGTAATATCGGTCGTAATACTATCGACATTACTACTACTGACAGTACTATCGATTGCACTATCGATTATAGTATGGATAGTAGTACTATCGATAGTTTACTTACACTATCGATAGTTCAAAAGAAACTATCGATGTTATCGATAGTCAATTTTCCGATAGTTCTGCATCACTAGTGAGGAGTCACGTTACAAGATGTAATATTGCGTGGCAGAAAGAGCATAGAACCGCACCACGCGTTACACGATGTGAATTGCGTAACGAGTGGATGGTTGAAAGCTGCTAAACCATTACAAGGGGCTCAGCTAGAGTTTATCACCATCATCGCCATCATCAGCCAACACATCAACGAAGTGTGCAGCCACGTAAGCGCAGGTATTGTTCCCCGGCGCGTAATGGGTACTTCGCAACTGTACTTGCAGTAGGCGGCCCAAGAGAGCGATAATGTCACGCGCACAGATGTTCCTACCGTCAAGGCACGGTTGGCGTGCCAACCGAAAAACGAAGCATAAAAATCGCGCACATCTCCCCGTAAGGGAACCCTGAGTAGTACGCGAAGCAGCCATGGGAGTTCTGTAAAGTTGCTCTTTATTCATCATCGTAGGTGACTTTAAGCTCCGGAGAACGTTTCCCCTTGAGTATAACGGTCTTGTGGTCCGTAAAGTATAAAGGCAAGGGATGTTGCTGCAAAGGTTGTAGTTTAAAGTTTGAGAAGGCGATGTCTATGCACGTTCCCGTGATGGTAGTAGCGTTAGCCGCCTGATGCTCATGAAGGTCAAACGCGGATCAATCAGCCGTTCCTACCCCGGGTTGAGCTCGGGCAGGTGATCCGGTTTCTGCGGGTAGCGGTAGCCGTACGTCACGCTCATTGCGGGGACTTTGGCCGCCACCAACGAATCTTTGCACGTAGAGCAAACGCAATCATCGTCGGCGGCAAGCTCCCGCTGCAGGACGGTGATTATGTTGGCGCGGGACTGCTCGTTTTAATACTGGCGATCTTTGTGAGATCGCCATAGGGGGTACATTCGATTTGCTGTGCCGTGATGACAGAAAGAGAATGTGTGGTCTGGAACACGCTTATTATTCATCGTCATCAGCGTCATCGTCAGCGTCATGGCATATAATGGTTACCTTGCATGTGCTGTGCCGTCATGGCAGCGTCATCGTCATCTGGCTACGGCGGCGGCAGACGGCGCTGTGGAGACAAGCCTCGTTCATAAGCTGCTTCACATCTAACAAGCGAATGAGAAGGTGATGCGAACGGTGCCCAAAAACGCTATCGCGTTTCAATATTAAAGGCGAAGTTTAAGAGTCCTCAAGTTTTTGAGCAGAAACTGTGGAATTCAGGGGAAATTGGCGACACCTACACGTATTGCGATTGAATGTCTCCACTACGGCGTCTCTCATAATCACATCGTGATCTTGGGACCCAAAGCTATCAAATTATTTCATCGTGTGTTTCGAACTTGCCCAAGCTTCCCTGCTTCTTTCCCAACATTTATTTTCAGCTGCACTGCCTTAAAAAATCTGGTATAATATGCTCCGCATTCATATCGGCATGCGGTCTTCAGGAGCTGTTGAAGATGGAGCAATGGCAGGGTTGCCGTTGAGATTTGAAAAGAAGCCATGACTTGAGCTAAAGTAGCCAAAGTAGCCATGCCATTTAATTTTAGCGCTGAATTTGCAGACAAATAGAAAAAAAGTAGTATGTATAGAGTTGTTAGTAGTCAACAGTAAATGATGTGACTTTGAATAAGCAAAACCGGAGTATAACGAGCACATTTTTTTTCTCTTGCTTGGTCTCCAAGCCAAAGGTTAGTTGCAAATAAATTAATAAATTATTATACTTTCAGTGCGCCTGCATACAGTTTGTCTACAGCCAGTCGGTCGGTCGGTCGGTCGGTCGGTCGGTCGGTCGGTCGGTCGGTCGGTCGGTCGGTCGGTCGGTCGGTTGGTCGGTCGGTCAAGAACATTATTGAGAGATCCTACTTGTTCCAGAAGTAATTTTGGGCCAACAACTCAGCAGGAACATTAAACGTCGAATCAGTTGTCTTCTGGAAGCCGTAGACCGAGATTGGTACACAGATACAGTAATATATTTTTATGGCTTTTCACAATAATTTTTGTACACTTTCAAAAAGCATTCGACACTGTGTCCCATAATCTCTTGGATGCAAGGCTTGCTGCATCAAATAAAAACGTTCAAACATGGGCAAGAAACTACTCAAATGGCAGAACCCAGTCCGTCATTTTAAATAACGTCCAATCTTCGCCAATAGCAGTGACTTCGGGCGTTCCCCAAGGGAGTGTTTTGGGGCCCTTATTGATTCTAATCTACATAAACGACGTAGTTTAAAACATTAGATCGCCCATATAATTATTTGCTGACGACTGTCTCATATACCGAGAAACTGCGACTGAAAGTGATATACACACTTTGCAAACCGACCTATATAACGTAGCGGACTTGTGTAAGAAATGGAACATGAATTTAAATATTAAAAAGTGTTCCAGAGTGAGCTTTTCAAGGAAAATATTCAAATCACAGCATCAATAAAATATCTATGGCATCCTTATCAGCATACACTGATTTGTGAGTATATGGGCGCCAGTTTTACTGAATCGTTTATACGGAGCAAATATATTGACACGGCCACAGCAACAGCTATTAGGATCCTGCACTTTATCTGCAGGAATTTCAAACAGGCGATGCGCGAAACCAAGGAAATTTTATATTTTTGCACGTCAGGGCTATACGTGATTATGCGTGCGTAATATGGGATTCCCACGAAAAATATCTTGTAAATAGACTAGAAAAACTTCAGATCCAAGCGGAAAATAATTACAGCCCCTACTTCAGCATTTTTCAAATGAAGACCACCTTGGGATGGGATCTGCTCTGTGTACGTAGACGGAAACTAAGGCTTAAACTGTTGCACCAAATGTATAACCCTAACCCAGGTATCAATCGTCATAGCTACCTTGTTGAATGATACTAGACATCCACTTGCTGTGATAACAGCAAAAATATTTCTACCTTTAAATGCAGATCCAATAATTTTTTCTGCTCGTTCTTTCCTAAAACAATAAGAGATTCGAACAGTTTAACAAACGACTCAGTAAATATAACACACAATGATTTATTTTTTTTTCTATGTTGTGAAATTGTTCTTGCATTAACAAATATATGTACTACGTGTCTTGAAAGTGTATTTATTGAGTAGTACCTATGTTACTTTTGATAATGTTACAGTGATCTTTGTATGTGTGTGTATATCTGTGCAACGCGTTCTTTTTTAGTGGTTATGTTTTTGTCCCCCCCCCCCCCCCCCCTACGTAATGCCTATATGGCGATGTAGGTAATCTGCAAATAGATAGATAAATAAATAAATATTGGCAGTCCAGCTTCAAGCAGCGAAATCTGATCGAAGATGAACAGTTTAGCTTCATTTTGTTGCGGTTGTCTCTTTGACGCGCTGTGTTTCGGCATTAGGATCTGGCATCAACACTGTGCTGCATAGCCGCGCGTTTCCTTACATGCGCGTGTTCCTCCGTCGTCTCAGACGCAGATATGCTAGTTGGGGCTCCTCCATGCGCACTATACCGCTGGCGGCGCAAAGACATGTGCGCGCATAGGCCAACACGATAGGAAAGCTTGCAAACGGTGGTTATTCTTTAGACTTGCTTGCTGTTTCATCTTCAAATAATAGAGAGAAATGGCCAATAAATGCGCCAAAATATAAGTTAAAAGTAGCTAGAAAGTAGCCATGGCGCCAACCTCAAATTTTTTGTCGCCAGACAGGGTCAGAAAGTAGCCAATTTGGCTCAAAGTAGCCACCAACGGCAACCCTGAGCAATGGACACATCATTATTTCATTGATAAAAAAGGATAGTGCTGCGAACACTAAATGTCGCGTATTTAATTCTCGAAATGAAGGAAAGAAGTGTAAATTTAAGGGCTCGTTTTCTTTGTTAGGTTCGGTTCCTGCTGGCGGCAAGTTATCGTATCGTCCACTTTTTCTTTCTTCACATTTAAATTACAATTACTTCTAATAACATCCGCTATACTTTCCTTTGCATCATTGTCATCATTGTCTGTTAGTTATCATTAATATCATTCTCGAAATGTATTTCCACATCTGCGCCGTTTTTAAAGTCTTGTTTGGTGATAAATAGGTACGTGTAACTTTCCTTTGGCTGCTTTTTTCAGATCACGGAATTTTATATCAACTTAACCTGGCGCCATGTTTGCGAAAGGACTCATTGTTGTCTGGGTTTTGTGGTTGTCGCATACACAGGCTAATTATCAAAACCGTGTCAGAGAAGCGCAGGTTCCTGCCAAAGTGAGTGAACGTAAGTACTGCCCCGTTGAGGCACCATGGTCTTTATATCACGGAAGTTCTTTTTCTTTACTTTGCGGTGACAGCAGCCACTGATAAGCATAGATAGGAAAATGTCGTACATGGGTTTTGGAAAACAAATTCTAGACTTCCGGGGAGCACTTTTAGGTGGCCTCTGCCTTATTTTGCTGAAAAACTACACTGCAAAAGCTTTTATTGTGACAGCAATTATTGTGACAGCAATGACAGTTGGTGACAAGAAACATGTCATATTTTCTTGCATAGAAACAAGGTGACATGTCATATTTTCTTGTTACAACCTGTCATTTATGTTCGTCATGCAGTAACATCACGCCATACCAATTTTGGTGTATATCAAGATAGCCAACCGGCCACGGGTGCACCATAAGTAGGGCATGTCAATCATGTTGTACATGAAACTCACGTCATGGTTTTCATGTTTCCACTTATCATTCATGTTCGTCATAGAGGTATATCTCGTCGTAGAAATTTTGGTACATATGCCTTTAATCAAACGGCCGCGAGCGCGCCGAGACACTAGCGAGGCGAGCGAACTGGAACATGTATGTGGCGAAGACCGCCGACAGAGCGCGGCGGTCAGCGCGCACCACTCCGCCGCTCAGCTGCGTTCGAACTGTGTAGTATAGTTTGATTACTTGAACTTGTATTTTGGTTGTCGTTCCGGGTGTTTCACCGGTTGACGCGAACCTTTTGTTAAGTGTTTAATTTGATGTAGAGTTTTTCGCTTTAATTGTTTATAAAAAGTTTTCCGTGCGTGTGTGTGTTGAAACCAACGACTTTGTCATTCATAAAGCTCTCAGAGGCACTCTTAGAGAGCTATCGTAAAAAGAAAAAGAACCTGCGTCACAGCGCCTCAGAAAGCGGGTATGCTCCAAGCAGCTCCTAGCATGGTATAGCGATGGACAGTTTGTATAGCAACGGGTTGGAAAGTAAAGTGAAGATGAGAGAGACAGAAAGGAGGAGGGGAAGGGGAAAACATCATATAGCCTTGTATAGTATATTGTCACGTGGTCGTGACGTCGGCGAATGCAACAGTCGGCGTTAAAAGAAAGGAACTCTTTATTAGGCCGAACTTGTGGCCAAGGAACTGAAAGTCGGGCTACAGCAATGCACACTGGCACTGAAAGCGGCGAACAGAGCGTCGGCGGTCGATAATCTGAACATCGTTGGAGCGCGCCGGCTTTTATGCATCACGCGTCGAACATTCTAGCCTTATCACTGGTCATCGCGCACGCTCTGGAATAATCTCGAGTGGTCGCGTCTTGCGCGCAATCTTAACAAAACGATCTACAATAATCGCGAAGGTTGTAGAACAATAAGGCGCGGTTTGAGTTGAGCTTTGCTGACGGTCTTTGTGGGCGAAAACCGAATACAACAAAAGTGAAAATAAGAATAGCGCGTGGCAATGCCCCCCTCTGAAAAGGCATCCTCCCGATGCTTAAAACAGAACACGTACGGGGAAAATGCATGCAACAATAAATCACAACAATAAAGAAAGAAAGTACAATAATTAAGCAATAAGTGCAGTCCTCAGGTTTGCTAACGCGCGTAATACGGCTTGAGGCGCACGACATGGACGACTTCGGGTCGCGCACGGCGCCGTTGAGAGTTCGTTATGCCGTCCGGGACGACCTCGTAGTCCAGAGCACCGAGACGTCGAAGCACCTTGTACGGCCCGAAGTATCGCCGAAGAAGTTTTTCACTAAGTCCACGTCGGCGTATCGGCGTCCATACCCAAACGCGGTCGCCGGGCTGGTATTCCACGAAGCGTCGTCGAAGATTGTAGCGGCGGCTGTCAGTCGTCTGCTGATTCTTGATCCGCAGGAGGGCGAGCTGTCGTGCTTCTTCAGCGCGCTGTAGGTAGGCGGTCACGTCGATATTTTCTTCGTACGTCACGTTTGGTAACATGGCGTCGAGTGTCGTTGCCGGGCTCCGTCCGTAGACCAACTTGTATGGCGTCATCTGCGTCGTTTCTTGCACGGCCGTGTTGTATGCGAAGGTCACGTACGGAAGGATGGCGTCCCACGTCTTGTGTTCGACGTCGACGTACATGGCCAGCATGTCGGCGATGGTCTTATTTAGACGCTCGGTCAGGCCGTTGGTCTGTGGGTGGTACGCGGTGGTCCGGCGGTGGCTTGTGTGGCTGTATGCCAAGATCGCCTGGGTTAGGTCAGCCGTAAACGCCGTACATCTGTCGGTGATGAGAACCTCTGGGGTGGTAGAGGCCCGTGTACTGTGCGATGTCAGCGCACGTTAAAGAACACCAGATGGTCGAAATTTCCGGAGCCCTCCACTACGGCGTCTCTCATAATCATATCGTGGTTTTGGGACGTAAAACCCCAGATATTATTATTATTATTATTATTATTATTATTATTATTATTATTATTATTATTAGAACCTCTGGGGCGCCGTGCCGAAGGACGATGTTCTCAACGAAGAACTTGGCTACCTCGGCGGCACTGCCTTTGGGCAGGGCTTTTGTTTCGGCGTAGCGGGTGAGGTAGTCGGTGGCTACGACGATCCATTTATTTCCGCAAGTCGACGTTGGGAACGGCCCCAGGAGGTCCATCCCGATCTGCTGGAACGGTCGCCGAGGAGGCTGGATCGGCTGAAGGAAGTCTGCTGGTCTTGTGGGCGGTGTCTTCCGTCGCTGACAGTCTCGGCACGTCCTTACGTAGCGAGCGACGTCGGCGGCAAGGCGCGGCCAGTAGTACTTTTCCTGTACTCTGGCGAGTGTGCGGGAAAGTCCGAGGTGTCCAGCCGTCGGGTCGTCGTGTAGAGCCTGCAGGATTTCTGGTCGCAGTGCTGAAGGCACGACGAGGAGGTAGTTTGCTCGAAGTGGCGAGAAATTCTTCTTCGCTGTTTCGCAAGAAAAACGACTCCAGTCCTCGTCTGAATACCTTTGGAGCCACGGTGGCGTTGCCCTCGAGGTATTCCATAAGGCCCTTGAGTTCCGGATCGGCGCGCTGTCGCTCGGCGAAGTCGTCGGCACTTATGGTTCCCAGGAAGCCGTCATCATCCTGGTCGTCCAGCGGTGGTGGGTCGACGGGGACACGAGACAGGCAGTCGGCGTCAGAGTGTTTTCTTCCGGACTTGTAAACGACGGTAATGTCGAATTCTTGAAGTCTCAGTTTCCACCGTGCGAGGCGACCAGAAGGGTCCTTCAAGCTAGCTAGCCAACACAAGGCGTGGTGGTCGCTCACAACTTTGAAGGGCCTGCCGTAAAGGTAGGGGCGAAACTTTGATGTAGCCCAGATGATGGCAAGGCACTCCTTTTCTGTTGTGGAGTAGTTGGCCTCTGCCTTTGATAGCGACCGGCTAGCATAACTGATAACCCTTTCCAGTCCGTCCGTCCTCTGCACAAGGACGGCGCCGAGTCCTACGCTGCTCGCGTCGGTGTGCACTTCTGTTTCGGCGTGTTCGTCGAAATGGGCAAGTAACGGAGGCGTTTGCAGGCGTCGTTTTAGTTCTTGAAATGCTTCCTGCTGCGGCGTTTCCCACTTGAACTCGACGTCGGTCCTGGTGAGGTTAGTGAGAGGCTCGGCGATGCGGGCGAAGTTTTTAACGAACCGCGTGTAATAGGCACACAAGCCGAGAAATCGACGCACGGCCTTCTTGTCGGTGGGTGGCGGGAAAGCAGCGATGGCGGTTGTCTTTTGCGGGTCGGGGCGTACTCCAGACTTGCTGATGACGTGACCCAAGAACAGAAGTTCCTCGTATGCGAAGCGGCACTTTTCTGGCTTCAGGGTGAGTCCGGAGGCCTTGATTGCTTGAAGTACAGCCTGAAGGCGCCGGAGATGTTCGTCGAAGTTTGATGAAAATACAACGACGTCGTCCAAGTACACAAGGCAGGTCTGCCACTTCAAGCCGGCGAGTACAGTGTCCATAACACGTTGGAACGTCGCAGGTGCCGAGCAAAGACCGAAGGGCATGACCTTGAACTCGAAGAGGCCGTCTGGTGTGATAAAGGCAGTCTTCTCTCGGTCTCTCTCGTCGACCTCTATTTGCCAATAGCTGGTCTTGAGGTCCATCGACGAAAAGTACTGCGCGCTGTGGAGTCGATCCAGGGCGTCGTCTATACGTGGGAGAGGATACACGTCCTTCTTCGTGATCTTGTTCAGGCGGCGATAATCGACGCAGAAACGCAGGGTTCCGTCCTTCTTCTTCACTAACACCACGGGTGACGCCCAAGGAGACTCTTGGAAGGCTGGATGATGTCGTCGCGTAGCATTTCGTCGACTTGTTTCTTTACGGCCTCGCGTTCTCGCGTTGAAACTCGGTACGGGCTCTGGCGGAGTGGTCTCGCATTTTCCTCTGTTATGATGCGGTGTTTCGCGATTGGGGTCTGTCGAATTCTTGACGACGACGAGAAGCAGTCCTTGAATTGCAAGAGCAGACTTTTGAGCTGGCCTTGCTTGTGCTTCGGGAGACTCGGGTTGACGTCGAAATGTATTCCGGGACCTCGATTCGTCGAAGGAGGTTCGGTAGCATCGGATAGGGCGAAAGCATTGCTGGCGTCCACGAACTTCTCGATGTAGGCGACCGTCGTACCAATGTTAAGGTGCCTATATTCGTGGCTGAAGTTTGTCAGCAGTACCTTTGCTTTGCCATCACGCAACTCGGCGATGCCTCTTGCGACGCAAATCTGGCGGTTCAGGAGCAGGTGCTGATCACCCTCGATGACGCCTTCGAAGTCTGCGGGTTCTTCGGTGCCGACGGAAATGATGACGCTGGAGAAAGGCGGAACGGTGACCTGCTCTTCTATCAGATTTAAAGCATGGGTCGCTGGCGTCGTGTGGGGCGGCAGTGCGTTTTCTGAGGTTAGGGTTATTGATTCAGACCTCAGGTCGATCACGGCGCCATGTTGACTTAGGAAGTCCATCCCAAGTATCACATCCCTGGAGCACTGTTGCAGGATTACAAAGCTCGCAGGGTAAGTCCAATTATTGATAGTGACTCTTGCTGTACAGACTCCGATTGGCGTTATCAGGTGACCTCCAGCTGTCCGGATTTGGGGTCCACTCCAAGCGGTCTTTGCTTTCTTCAGCTTGGCGGCGAATGGCCCACTGATGACGGAATAGTCGGCACCAGTGTCGACGAGAGCGGTGACGTTGTGACCGTCGATGAGAACGTCGAGGTCGCTAGTCCGTCGCCTTGCGTTGCGGTTAGCTCGCGGCGTCGGATCACGGCTGCGTCGATTTGTTGCGCTGCGTCCATCATGTTGAGTCGTCAGGTCTAGCTCGGTCCGCGAGGTTTCGTCGGCAGTGCTCTGTCTGCTTCGCGTCGTGTTCAGCAGATTTCGTCGCGTCGTCGTCGTCGGCGTCGGCGGAGGATCTTCGGCAGTTCGACGTACAGCAACCGCACCTCCATCGGTTGCTGCCCTTAGTTTTCCGGGTAAGGGCTAGGTGACCGGCCCCGGTTAGGGCCAGTGTACTGTCGGCGGTGCGGTGACATGTAGCGGCCGGGCGACGGTGAGCGGGAAGGTCGTCGGGGCGTCCACTGAGCTCCTGCGAGGTAGTCGGCGATGTCTTGCGGTCGTTCACCCCGCTGTGGACGAGGTGCGTCGACGGCGAAACCGCGTAGGCCCATCTGTCGGTACTGGCAGCGGCGGTATGTGTGACCAGCTTCTCCGCAATGGTAGCAGAGTGGGCGGTGGTCGGGGGCGCGCCAAACGTCGGTCTTCATCGGGGTGTAACGCTGGCCAACAGGTGGGCGGTATAGTGTCGTCGGTGGCGGCGGCGGTGGTGTCTGTCGTCGGAACTGCGGCGGTGCGGCGCCATCGCGTGGGCGCGGAGGGGGAGCGTTACGACGCGCTGCAGCAGCATAGCTCATCGCTTGTGGCTCAGGCTGCGCTGGTTCGTGTGCTCCCAGATATTGATGGATTTCCTGGCGCACGGCGTCGGCGATCGGCTCCACTTGAGGCTGAGGGGATGGCAACAATTTGCGTAGCTCCTCCCGAACGATCGCTCTGATGGTGTCGCGCAGGTCGTCGGCATGCAGCGCTTGAACCTCCCCGTAGGTCATCGAAGGAATGCGGCGGTTGTACTGGCTGGTACGCAATTCAAGCGCCTTTTCAATTGTCGTTGCCTCGGTGACGAATTCGGCGACCGTCTTGGGCGGGTTGCGGACAAGTCCTGCGAAGAGTTCTTGTTTCACACCCCGCATAAGCTGGCGGACTTTTTTGTCTTCGGGCATGTCAGCGTCGGCCTGGCGGAAAAGTCGCGTCATCTCTTCCGTGAAGATGTTGACGTTTTCGTTGGGTAGCTGCACCCGGGTCTCGAGCAATGAAGCCGCCCTTTCCTTTCGGATGACGCTTGTGAACGTGTCCAGGAACGCGCTGCGGAAGAGGTCCCAGGTTTGGAGTGAGGATTCCCGATTCTCGAACCAGGTTCGTGCCGCGTCTTCCAGGTAGAAGTAGGCATGGCGCAGCTTGTCTTCGGCATTCCAGTGGTTGAAGGCGGCGACACGTTCGTATATTTCAAGCCAAGTTTCCGGGTCTTCCCGCGATGAACCACGGAAAGTTGGTGGTTCACTGTGGTTGCTGGAGCACGATTGATGCAGGCGGCGCAGGGGTGGTCATGGTCTCTGCAGTAGCGGTCGTAGCCTTGGTCTTCCGAATCTGATCGGGTAGAGGCCTGTGCTCTGGAGGTAGCCCTCGCTGCCTGCGGCTAGCTCGCTGATCGAGGTTGGCGCCGATGTCTTCTTCCCGATGTGGGCTTGGCTCACGGCTGGAGGGGGGGCGTTCGGTACATGGACCAGGAAGCACCTCCACCAGATGTCACGTGGTCGTGACGTCGACGAAGGCAACAGTCGGCGTTAAAAGAAAGGAACTCTTTATTAGGCCGAACTTGTGGCCAAGAAACTGAAAGTCAGGCTACAGCAATGCACACTGGCACTGAAAGCGGCGAACAGAGCGTCGGCCGTCGATAATTTGAACATCGTTGGAGCGCGCCGGCTTTTATGCACCACGCGTCGAACATTCTAGCCTTATCACTGGTCATCGCGCACGCTCTGGAATAATCTCGAGTGGTCGCGTCTTGCGCGCAATCTTAACAAAACGATCTACAATAATCGCGAAGGTTGTAGAACAATAAGGCGCGGTTTGAGTTGAGCTTTGCTGACGGTCTTTGTGGGCGAAAACCGAATACAACAAAAGTGAAAATAAGAATAGCGCGTGGCAATATACTAGCAAACGGATGGAAGAGGAAATTCTGGGCGAGGAGGACCGAAACGAGGAGGGGAAAAGGTAAAGCATTGTATAGCCATGCATAGTAAAGCAAGGATTGGGAAAGAGAAGTGAGGTTGAGGACAATAGGAAAGGAGGAGGGGGGAGCCCCGCTGCTTTCTCAGTTTGGGTGCCACTAGCATATAGCTGCCCCAATTTTTTAAATGCGGAGCATTTCTTGGCGAACTTCGACGACTCTGAGCGTATCTATCTATCTAGCTATCTAGCCGCCTACGACTTTGTGCTTTCCTGGCCGTATCGTTAATGGGATTTACACCAAATTTCGTATGGCATAACATGACTTTATGACGAACATAACTGGCTGGTCATATCATGAAAATCATGATCAACTTGTCATGAAATATATGATTTACATGCCACGCTCATGGCGCCCTCGCGGCCGTTTCGTTAGCTTGATATACACCAAATTTGGTATTGTGTGACGTGACTGTATGACGAACATAAATTACAAGTGGTAATATGGAAATCATGACATGTCATGTGCGACATGACTTGCATGCCACACTCATGGCGCGCTCGCGGCCGTTTCGTTAGCTTGGTATACACCAAATTTGGTATTGAGTGACATGACTGTATGAATAACGTAAATGACAAGTGGCGATATGGAAATCATGACTTGTCATGTGCGACATGACTTGCATGCCACGCCCATGGCGCGCTCGCGACCGTTTCGTTAGCTTGATATACACCAAATTTGGGATTGACTGACGTGACTGTATGACGAACGTAAATGACAAGTGGTAATATGGAAATCATGACTTGTCATGTGCGACATGACTTGCATGCCACGCTCATGGCGCGCTCACGGCTGTTTCGTTAGCTTGATATGCACCAAATTTGGTTTGCGTGACGTAACCGCATGACGAACATAAATGACAGGTCCTAACATGTAAAACATGACATGCAATTTATGTAAAGCATGATTTCCTCCTTCCTGGCTGCTTCGCATTACATCGATTCCCACAGTGCGTGGGATCTGCCGGCTTTTTATTGTAGTTTTGTGAAACTGTCTGGAGTTCATTTCGATGGCGCAGAGAATTACGTGACACCTTGAGGTTGGATAGAAGCCTGACTACACTATCGGAAGAACGCGGGCGGCCCGCCACCGGAGGGAAAACGCTGCCGCTGAGGTGCGGCCACACGAGATCTCTGCGATCCCTCCTTTTTAAATTGTTGCACGGGAGCGCTGAGGCTGACCTCACTCCCTACAATATTTTTGTTTAAGGAGTCACGCCAATTGACAACAGCCTGGGAGATGAAGCTTACATGTCGAAGAGAATGAGGCCCGCACGCACGAGTTCTAAACCTTTCATGCTTATGCCTGAAAGACAAAATGACCAAGGCACACCAGCGCTAAACGAGCCTCCGCATCGGTCAACGTACGGCCAGGTTCCCCGCTATAGCGAACAAGTACGTCACAGAAGGGGTGAGAGGGAACTTTCTTCATAAGGGTTTGAGACAAGGGGTCATGTGCTCGATGGGTGGGGCCGCAAGTCCAGGGCTCCACTTGTTACTGCCGCCTGCCTGACGTGACCAAGAAGCGCAAGCTGTACCTCCGGGTCAGAGCTGGCGAGCTGTGCCTCCCATTGCTCGAAAGTGTCTGATTGGTCTCCTCAAGAAGCGACGCTCGGCGCGCCGCGATAGGTGGCGCTAGGATCCATTCCTCTCGCGGCACAAAAATGCTGCTGCGTGGCAGCTTTGCAGGCTCGCGTTTTGCCGCTGGTTGAGTGCCACGCGCTCTTTTTCGCTTGTGTGTTTGGGCCTGCGGAAATACAGGTCCGCCGAGAAGAGCGGAAAAGGCACCTAAGTCTTCAGGGGGCGAACGACATGAAAGGCAAATATACAAAAAGTCACAGTTTCGCCGCTAGTGCAAAGCAATGAATGCTATAGTAACATTTTTTAATGTCACGCGAAGAACGGCATGCAGCTCGAAATTTGCAGCTCACTCCTCAAACAGGAAGGTAGCACGAGAAGAACATACGCAGGGCGAGCGCGAACTGACAAAAAAAAGCGTGGCTTAGCTCGGCTATGCCAGGATATACGTAGCGTGAGCTACGGACGGACGGACGGACAGACAGACAGGCGGATGGATGCATGGACAGGCAGACGGGCAGATGGACGGACGGACGGATGCACAGACGGACGGAGGGATGCACAGACGGACGGACAGATGTACGGACGGACGGGCGGACGGACGGACGGACGGACGGACGGACGCACGGACGGACAGATGGATGGATGGACGGATTAGTGAGCGAGCTCACGCGAGTCAAGCGCCAGCCCACTAGTGGCACGTCACTCCAGAAGCTTCCAGGCTTTCTCCGGCGCGCCAGTTGGGCGCTGTGTGACGTCACTGCTCCTCGGGCATGCGCAGCACGGCTCTCGATGAGCCACGCGACACTGCTCAACCTCGGCCAGTGTGGCTTACGCTACAATATATGGGGTTTAATGTTCCAAACCACAATATGATTATGAGAGACGCCGTAGTGGAGGGCTCCGGAAATTTCGACCACCTGGTTTTCTTTAACCTGCCCGTAATCTAAGTACGCGGGCGAGTGCGAACTAAGAAGTGCCACAGTTACTTCTCTGTATCTGAGCAGCGCGCTACTTTCGCAAACGCGGCCGCTTCAGCAAGCGACATGACCGTCGTGCTCTCCGGAACTTCAACACCAGCACAAGACGTACAAATCCCCCCGATCACGAGGTAAGCGCGCGCGCATCGCAACGCGCGGAGCTACGACCTTTAAAACGCACGCTCGCGCCCATCGCACCATCTCGCTTGTCATAACATAAAACCCGTAGAAGTCGCCATTCTCTGTGTACCGCCTACAGCAAATGGAGTATATAAATAGCTTGCCGTTAGTACTACGAAGAACGTTCGGTTAGTGGCCGAGTCGTTTCGCGCCGCGCGCTGCGCAGCGAGAGGTCGTAGATTCGACTCCCGGTGACGGAACCTTTTCTTGTAAGTTTTTTTTTTCTTTGAGATCTGTTTGTGCAACGTCATATCCGTGATAGAAATATGTCAGTGAAGCCATGATGGACCCCGGCATAGGAAACTTTCCTGTTAAAAGGAAAAAGTCGCAGTTTCGTCGCAAGGGCAAAGCAATGAAAGCGATAGCAACAAATTGGGATTTCGCGCGAAGAACGGCAAACAAATCGAAACTTGGAGCGCGTTGCTCAAGCGCTAAGGACGCACGAAAAAACACACACAGGACGAGAGCGAACAGGTTCACGGTTCCTATACAGGGCATGACGGGGCACATATACAGGGCACATTTACGGGGCATGACGGCGACGCCAACGCTGACGGCAAAAAGCAACTGAGAATGTCCGTGTAATTGTTGTCGCAATAAAACCCTTGTAGGAGTGGGGATTGAAGTGCAGGCAAGAGAGTTCGGGAGGGGCCTAAGCATAACTTTTGGGTTGTACCTGTGGGTTATGAATAAGCGACACGAATAGTGTGATTAAGCTTCACGTTATATTCATTACACAAATCACCGACATGAGAAACAACTATAGTACGTATATCACAAAAATATTGTAAGTGGATGAGCGTGCTTGGAACAAGCATTTTGTGCCGAATTATTTTACAACGAAAGCTGTTGTGAGATCACAACAAGGGTGCCGTAGTTGTCCGCTGCCGCCGCCGGTGTCCGTAACCACTATCGCACGAAGTAAGAAAAAAAACGGAATATGAAAAAATAATCCAGGATGGAACGGGGTTCAAACCTGGGTCCACTCCATGCCAGCCCAGTATTCTACCACTGCCGGTGCTCGAAACTCCTGCGCACAAAACCCCTATAGAGGCGTTATGTCGGGAAGGAACCGCGTTAACATACGCATTATAACATGGAAGAGTAAAATAACAATCAGTCGTCACAGAA
>JALIZH010021019.1:0-51205 GCA_030522465.1 Rhipicephalus appendiculatus
AACGAGGTAATGTGACGAGTTTTTGGATAACTTTCTCCGATTGCTAATCTTTCTTTAGGTTGTTCAAGTGAACTGTACTGTTGTGCTTCAGATTAATCTTGTTCCCCTAACGCACATGAAGAAAAAATTTTGCTGGCGTTATTTTATTTAGCATGTGCATATGTTAATGCGAAACCCTTTGATGCCTCAGCGATCGCGAAAAGGGACCGTAAACGTCACGACGAGTGATGGAAAAAATCATCATCATGTGGGGATGTCACCACACATCTCGAGAATTTGTGGCATCAGACAACGTAACGTCGCATGTTGTCTTCACCACATGACACCATCTTTTGACAAAAGGTGGGCCGGGAGCTACCAATGCTTCCCACCCCGGAGGCAGCGCAAAAATCACGTTGGGTGCGGCTTTCTGGAAGGGGGGTCAGTACAATCGAAACAGAAGACGACTTTCACCTTCGAGTAGTATTTGGCATATTTCATGCTTTTCACTCATTTCCCTTTAATATCGAGAGTGTGGCCTATCCCCTCGTGGGTGTTTGAGCTAGTTTCCCCTACGCGACAAAACAAAAAAGCGTTAAGGACCGTGTGAGTTTTTGTCGATATTTTAGTCCCGACTCTCTATTCAATGTAGGAGTGATCTATTGGTCCCGATTGTCTAAAAACATGGAAGAGTGATTTGCATCGTTGGGTATTTCGAAGCTGAGGTGTTCTTTATTTATGAAATGATTGTGTAAAGGCTGGAGCTGCTCAGAAGCTCTGTCCTCTTTCCTCGATACACTGATGCGACCCGACATTGTATATTGTTCGGTTCCAGGCCAACATGTCCCTTGTCCCGAGCCTTGAGTACCTGTACGTGTTGTCGTGGGATTGCCTTTCGGACGACGTCGTCGAGGTGATCGTGCGTGCGCTCCGCACCAGCCTGCCTCGCCTCACGTATCTGCATATCCACTACAGGAAACGTCCCGACGATGACATCGACGAGCGGATCACCTGGATGCGGGAATCGTGCTCAGAGGGAAGCGGCGAAGCCCTGGTTCGAAACGGTCCCTGCATCCAGTCTTGCTCGACTGCCACTTTCATAGGACTCGCAAAGCCGCTGAACCGTAACGTCCGGCCGATGCTGTAGCTTTGATTTTAGACAATTGACGAAGCATCCGAAACGTTCGCGAAAAAAAAAAAAAGGTTGCCTTAATGACATGGCACCAGGATAGCTGCTCTTAATGACATGGATTGCAACCTAGCTTTATTGAGAATTGTGGCTATTTTCGAACTGTTGGTACGGCGTCAAACCAGTAGTAGTTGCAAAAGACAGAAGGCCGCTTTCCTGCGCAACAAAAACTCCGTGCACAATGGCAGCGCCTCTTGTATTCGGTACAATTGTTACGTGCAGTGTAGTGTCACTCGTGTTTGGCCATGGCCAGGCTGTAGAGGGGCGTCTTGCACCCCTCAGTGGGCATTCATGCACAATGGCAGCGCCTTCCGTCTTCGTTACACTGCACGCAACGATTCTAGCAAGTACGGGAGACACCTGCCATTGTTCGTGAATTGTTACCATGCAAGCAAGCTGCCTTGTAGTTTTTTGCAACTCGTCTATTGTAAAGCAGTTAACACGGACACAGAATAAGACACGACACGGCATGAAGACGCGAGACGACGCCTTACGTCTCGTGTCCTGTTTTGGGCCCGTGGTAACTGCTCCATAATTTGTTACTGATGTTTTTCTTGGAGTTGTTACATCTGTACTATTCAACCGCGTTCAGATTTATTTCGGGTGGTAACCGCGATTGCATGCATTTAGCAGATAGATTTTGCAAGAGGCGAATTCCAAGGGCCGTCAAATGTTAGCATAGCGGTAAGAAAGTAGCAACCTGCCATGGTGGTCTAGTGGTTATAATGGTCGACTGCTGTTGCCAAGGTCACGGGATTGAATCCCGGCCGCCGCAACTGCATTCCTACGTAGGCGAAATGCTAGAAGAGCTGTGTTCTCGGGCACAGGTGCACGTTAAAGAGCACCAGATAGTGAAAATTTGCGGAGCCCTTCATCCATGGTGTTCCTCATAATCCTGTCGTGGTTTGGAATGTAAGATTCCGAGAATTATTATTAACGTGCATATATAGTTTTACAAAGAGCAAGAATTTCTGCAACGACCCGCGAATGATTGGCTAAGCCCGTTTAGTAAATCTTGCTGCTAAAAAATGGTGAACACGCGGAAGCGTTCATCAAAATGATGAGGGATGATTGGATATCTGAACGTTCTGTTTCTTTGCTAAATTGCGATGTACGCGCGCTCAACAATTTCTTTCACGCGAACTAAAATTCCTGCGCACGCATAGAGTTGGTTTTTCGTTCGTTCGTTCGTATTTTTTTTTTAAAGAAACTTTACTTGTTAGACAGGGCTCGTACAGTGTCCTCGTCTTGTGTCTCGTTCGTGTTCGCGCCGATTTTTCGAGTGTGAAAGGTTAACTATTTTCTGTACTGAAACGTTTAACGATCGGCATGAATTCCGACGTCACAAGCAGAAGGGCTGAATAAGAACTTGCTGTTGGGCGAGTTGGTGATTACATAACATGGTGATTTTAGCGCTAAAAAAGACGAACTTTGGGAGGCGTACCACATAAAGAAAAAAAGGAAGTAACTGTGTTAGTGACACTTCTATCTGCTTGTACAAAAACGAAATTAGCTTTTTGATATGGCACGCCTGTAGCCTGATAAGTGGTGTTGCCTTGTTAAGCGCTGCGTCGGCGCACCATTGTGCTATATATTTCATTGCAACCTTTGCAATAAACCAGTTGTTAGTAGCGCCTGTCCTGTCTCTCACATGTGTTCGTCTTTTCTGGCGCTAAAATCACCATGTTTTAGAAGGGCTGAAAAACGTTATAAAGTGAATGAATCCTGGTAGGAGGGCTTTCTCGCATTTCATTGCCGCTGGCTTACCAGTAGTTTTGCAATTCCTACTTTAAAGATAGACATGGTTGCCAAAACAAACGCGACACAACCCGCCGAATCGTAAAAAGCGCTCACTTGGAGGAATTTGATAAATCGTGCGGAATCAAGTTGTCCTTGTGACTTCCATGGATATTTCCGTTAGCAATGTATAGGTCATGAAATGCGTGCCTGGTGTCAACAAATTTCGCAGTAAAAAGTGCCATTCATTGCTGGAAATAAAGGCGGTTGCTGGCATAGTTAGCGCGTTGTGTTTATCTTGTTCGTTTTAGTACACACATATCTGCACGGGTTATTGTGGCGCACTTAAAAGAAATAGTCTTCTTGTGTAGCAATTGATGTAGTTCTAAATATCTCGCTAGGTGCGGATCCAAGGAAGTGCGTAGTGCGGGCATCCAGCGATTCCAGTTCGTAGAGTTCGCACTGATCCGTTTAACAAACCGTCGATGCTTTAGGTAAGCATGTAAGGGTTTCGCCGGGAGGATTATAATCACTCTAAACCTGCCGATTCGTAAACTCGGCGTGCGACATGCGCACTACTTTTTCGTTCCCTTTGTGGACTTCCTGCTTGTTAAGGCGGTTAAGATGTGTGTCGTCCGCAGCGAGTTCCGTCAGGATGTTTCCCCCCTGCAGATCCATCGCCGGGGGACGTGCAGGTGGGAGGAACAATCATGCGCTCCGGTCTGCGAAGGCGGTGGCGCCCTTTATTGCGCGGTCGCAGGAGTCAGTCGCATGTTCGAAAAGCGTTTTGGGCGATTTTAAAGGGGCCATGACACCCAATTTCCGATCATAATCTGTTTTATATGGGTTTGTGCATTAACAAATAAGCCGGCGAAATTTTAGCGCGTTTGGTGGAGCACCTAATTCATAATTGAATATCTTTATAAACACGCGAGCAGCCTGAGAGTCGGGCAACACTGGCGCCCTCGCGAAGCCGTGACGTATCAAACAGCTAGCTGTGCGAGCGTCTGCATTCCCGCAAACGATATTAGACAGTTATAGTATAGCGTTAGCGTGATTGCGGGAGTTAAGGGAATAGCGTTACCGTGCCGCACACGTTCGTTTCGGACAGCGCGTTAGTAGTTTAGCGGGATAGCGTTTACGTACCCAAGCTGGCACGATGGCGTCATCTAGCGGAGGGTGAATGCATTAAAAAGAGTGAAAAAAAAAAAACAAAAAAAAAACTGAGAATTCTCGCCTGTATCCCCGCGCGCAGCAATATTAGTACTTTTATTTAGTAATAATAAAAGTAAATAAGTATGAACCACGCACCAAAAGCGCGAATTTTTATGTTGCGGATTTGTTTACACCGATCTTCTAGTTAGGCCTAGGGACGTTCGAAATGGGAAGCGATCACAAAAACTAGGCTAAGTTATCCGTAATACTCGGTCGTCGAAGCTACCTGAAGGCAAGCGAAGCCATTTTGAACAGTCGTTAGCTACTAAAGAAGTGGAACCGTCCCCACCAAGGCTAAATTCAGTTCGAAGCGGGCGTCCAAAACCGCCGCCATGTTTTACGTACACTACGTAGACCACGAAAACAAGGTAACGCTAAATCTGAAAAATATCGTGCGTGCGGTACACGCTACAGGGTCTTTTAGCGCACAGCGCATGCGCACTTCGATCCCGCTATTCCGCTAAGCCCGCAATCCCGCTAAGCCCGCTATACTATAACTGTCTATTGTTCGGTAGTCAGCTGCGTGTGAAATCGAGATGTTCTAGCCTTCTTCAGCTTGGCACTGAAACTGAACGATTTGTAGCGGCTGAAACTGTGGTGGAAGACGACGGCTCCGCTCCTTGCTGTGCGTGACGTCACACGCGTCATGGCAAAATGGCGGTCGCCGGCGCCGGGTCTGCGACTTCTAAGGCTTGGATTGCGCTGAAATATTTTTTTACGGCGCACTTATCATATCGGCACAATAGACCCTCTACTTCTTGTTTTCGCTGAAAACGACGAATTATTGGGTGATCGTGTCATGCTTTAAGTTAATTATTGCGATTACTTCTTTACTATTTATGTTAAATATATTATTGCAGACCTCGTTCAGTTATCTTTACTCGGTTTTGAGTGTTGCTAGCAGCGTTGCAGACCATAGGGTAATTACCCTACTGTAGGGTATTTTCGAAATTTTTTGGGCGGTAATAGTAGGCGGTTTTTTCGGGCGGTATTAGTAGGGAGGTAATACGATTTTCTTACCAGGCGTAGGGTAATTCAGACTTTTCGCTCGTCACCACTCAGCGAAAAATGTAGACGACGCACGCGACATCTCGAAGGATAAAATTTCTAAGGAGATTAGAAAACTACATCTTTCCTTGAATAAAATTGGAGCAGTCCTAATTCTCATGTCACAAGAATCAGACTGATACGAAAGGTAATACGTCACACATCCCTATGCTATAGCACTGTTGTTTTTTGCCATGGATGGTTTTGCCCCGCCCGTCATCTCACATTCGTTCGCTGCGTGGGGGTTTACTCAGAAGGTTCTGGCACGGTGCATTATGAGGCCGTGCGATTCCAGTTCTTGCATGGCCTGGAACGAAGAGGAAAACTTGGTACGTGGCCAGATTAGAGCTTTCACAGCGGAGCTACTAAGCTTTTGTAATGCATTTAGTCCTCAATAAAAAACTATCATTATTCTGAACCAGCACGCGCTCTCTTAGTCCTCTTCTTCCTCTCAATGATCTTCTGCTTCGCTTCAAGAACACTATATCGCATTACACGTTGTCCGGCACGTAATGCGATATCTTGATGGGCGAGAGAACGAGTACAGAGGGAGAGAAAGAGAGATCGAGAGAGAAAGAAAGAGATTCTTGGAGAAAAAAATTGCTTGCCGTGGCGGGATTCGAACCGGCATAGCCACGATCCGAAGTCGAGCGTGGTAACCATTGGGCTATTATCTCCGAGAACGAACAGTGGCGTCGCTGCAGCCGCAGCGACATGACGTCGCGGCAAGTACTTGCCAGCTCCTTTGACGGGGATCGCCATTTTCTGCGCGCGCCGAGAGTCTGCAGTTTGACGAAGATTCCCTGCTGGTAAGTTTTGCTTTGCTGAGTTTTATAAGCATGTTCTGTTGAGGAAAATCACACAACTGCAAGGGCGTCGAAGACACAGCATGAGATCGTATTACGGCCTACTACTTGCAAAGCCATGCTGTATATACACCATTTTCTGGACTCACCCAAGCGCCGCCATCTTGGACATATAACGTTACAGTTTTGTATCCGCATCAAATGAACAAACAGTGCTACGGTGAACTCGCACGCATCCAAACGCTGTTGTCGGTACATTCAACGTTTCATGACCATGATAATTTCATCTTACCGCATAGAAAACTGGCAAAGCAATCGATTATCAGTCCAAGATGGTGGCGCCCATGAATCAAAACTAAAATAGTGTATAGCTATAGACAAAACAAAGATAAGTCCGTCAGATGTGCGCAAAAAAATCCTAGTGCGTCTATGCCACGGAAATCGGGCAAGCCCTACCAGGGGGCGTAGCCAGAAATTTTTTTCGGGGGGGGAGGGGGGGGGGGCACCTCCTTGATTTCGGGGAGGGCCCCTCATTAAAATGCTCATTTTTCGCTCTGTATGCAATGGCGAAAAAAATTTCGGGGAGGGGTGGGGGGGGGGGGGGGGGCACGTGCCCGGTGTGCCACCCCCTGGCTACGCCACTGAGCCCTACCACTCACCACTGGTTCACCTTAAAAATGAAGATGTCGACCGCGGGCAAAAACGTTCACGCTGCTAACCACTGGTCGACTAAAAATGAAGAAGGAAACACACGGGAGGCAAACGCCAATTAAGATTTATAGACAGACGTAACCAATTATTCAAAAAAGTTAATTGATTTTACGGGAGTCATCAACACCGGGGCCACAGGTTCCAGCTTCGCTGGTTGGTGCTTGGGCGGTAACTTTTTTCTCAGGTTTCTTGTCGTGTTTACGATCAGACAGGGCTAGCCTCAGGAGGACAGTGCCCTCTAACACATATCATACATGTGCTCGACTAGCATTGTTTCGCTTGCAATACATTTCTGATCGTTGGCATTATAATCGCATACATGTAGACAGAAAACTAATTTCTGCTTATAACTATTACGACAGGCCGCGAGATGCGAGATCTGTACCTTTTAACAATAAATGTTGGGGTTTTATGTCCCAAAACTACGATATGTTTAAGAGGGATGCCGTGGTGGAGGGCTCCGTAAATTTTGAACCCCCTGGTGCTCTTTAACGTGAACGTAAATTTAAGTACACTGGTTTCAAACATTTCCCCTACATATAAATACGGCTGTCACGCCTGGGATTCGATCCCGTGACCTTCGTATCAGCATTGGAGCAGCATAACCAGTAAGCATCAGACCACCACGGCAGGTGGGAAGGCGATTCCACCCACTGGAAGTGCGTTCCACAAGTGGATGTAAGAAGGCGTTCAATCTGCATGGTGGAATGCCGAACTTATGATATTGTCTGGTTTACATGCGAACCTCCGGCTTACCGATTTATAGTTATAAGCAAAGCGATGATGATTTGTGCAGATCCGAAGTAGCTCGAGTGAGTGAATGAATAAACTTTATTTCAAGATCCGGCATGTTTGTGGTCCGGGCTAGACCTTGTCTCCCTATAGCAGGGGTCTCAAGCACGCGGCCCGCGGGCCGCATGCGGCCCGCGAACCCCCTCGCTTGCGGCCCGCGGCCCGAAGATGGCTATGTTCGTCCCATATTTTTTTTTAGTTTCATAATAAGTACGTCATTGAGCTACACAGGCATGACTAGTGTAAAGCATTGTTTTCATGAGGCATCCCATGTGATCACGATATGTCAAAGCGTAACCGGGAAACAAAAACAGTATTTCGGAATCGGCGTCCAGAGTTCACTCATTTTAGAGATCGGTATCGACATGTTGAATGGAATCCCTGCCCGAAATCTTCAGAAGTGACCCGTATATGAGATATGGGAAATGCTTTCTTTTCAATGGCAACGTTTCCTGAAAATGTGTACGAACTAACCCCCTGCTCCCCCCCCCCCCCCCCCCCCTCGCTGTTCTTACATTTTTCTCTGACCCGGCCCTTGCGGGACTAAAATTCTGTGACTGCGGCCCGCTGCCTGAGATGAGTTTGAGACCCCCTGCCCTATAGAGAGAGGCAAAAGGAAAGGCAGGGAGGCAGGGAGGCCCTATAGCCTCCCTGGCATGCATGCTGGATAGCCCATTTTTGGTCTTGGACCTCCGAGCTGAGCAGCACGAGCCGCCACCGCTCCCGGAGGGCCTCAGGAGAACTTGATAAGTTGGGACATTCCCACAGTATATTTTTATAAGAAGCCCTTTCTGTTGTGCATAGTTTGCATTTATTGTCCGAGTATGGACCAATTTCACAAGGAGGCTGCCATGTTTTCCGCCACGCAGCGCCGTCTAGCGTCTGCGATGTTTCGCCGCCGTGTCGGTGTGTGGGGATCTGCGGCGGTGTATGCAACGTATGCGCTCAGTTCACGGGGTACTGCTGTTCTTCGCGGTACACGGTCAAAACATAGCAACGCCTCGCGAGTGTAGAGGTGCTAGTAAGTAATCGCTAAGCTGTCAGCTTCGAAATAGCTGAAACAGAAAGCAGCGGCGACCCACGAGACGTTCCCGCGGTGGTGCCGACGATAGACATAGGAGGTGAGTAGAATTTCAATGAATTCCTTAAGCAGCACGTGAAAATGGGTAATTGGTTACTATGTTTTGTTATGGCTGGCCTTGTGTGGTTCTGGGAGTATGCACTAGCGTTAAATTTTCGGAAAACTCTCGAAGTAATGGGTGAAACGTAACTGGAGACGAGTGATTACGTACGCCATTGTACAGCTGCACTTAAAGTGTGCGCATTAGTGTTTAAAATGACCCTCGGGTTTATTTGCCGTGATTCTTTAAGTTCAACGTCACTCTATAATCGCTAGCAGATGATCGCTCAGAACGTCGCAGTGCAAAGTTTATGGAACGAAGGAAGCAAGAACACCGATGCCTGTGTTGATTCGTGTCGTCGTCGTAGTCAAAAGCTTGTGTCTGATCGTTGCGCAGGATAAGAAGCGGATGTACGACGGATGAGCTCGAACTTCCGCGTAGCAACACAAAGAGAAAATGACAATAAACTTCTTGCACATCCGGAAGCTCGGCATGGCGTAAGTTCACTTCGGCGCGAGCAGCCGCCACTGGCGATACGCCGAAAGTGCGCCCGTTTTTGGTAACATTGTTTTCGGTCTTTTTTCTTTTTCTTTTTTTTTTAAGAAGCATCACGACGAGAGCACGAGTTCAGTTAACGACCTGGCAGATTGTGGGTCGATTATTCATGACACTCAGGCTGCCGCGAAAAAAAAGTGCGGTTGTCATAAAACTGCCCCAGTTATCGTCGCAAAATTGACAAGTCGAGAAATGACGTGCCATCGAAGAAACTCCAGAGGCACGTTCCGGCGCCAAAGAACTGTTATGTCATGCAGGCCTTTCTGTCAGGCAGTTTGGAAAGGGCTCATTCGATAATCTCGAAATTGCACGCGCTTACATTTCGGTAGCCGCAGGCATCGTAACTCGTGTGCTGTTGCATAGAAATCGGAGATGTTGATGTTACAACAGAATTCTGGGCAAAACATTTTCTGTATTAACCGTCAGCTTTGACATTGCTTCTCTTTGCTGCAGATGATGAAGTGTACCAGAATCCAAGCAGAATCACAAGCTGGTGTAACGAAGAAACGGCCACAACGACAGACACCACATATAATAAAATATTTGTCGGAGAAGAAGGCCTGTGACGTAAGTAAAGTCATTTCGAAGCAAGGTGCACTTCGCATGTCTCGGCTGCCAGCCTTTTGAGCTTTCGTTAGTTGTTGTCGCAGCCAAACACAGCGCCGTGGTAGCCTGTCGACCTGTTCTCGTCCGATATTCCGATTTTCGGCACTGTTCACCGCATAAAAAAAAAAAAAGTAAACGCATTTATCTCTCACGTGCCGCGCATGCAAAACGCGGCAATCCCCACACACCATAGAGAAACATACTTTCGTAAAGAGCGGGCACTCCCGTAGGGCCCTGCGGACGAGCTACTGCAATGCTTTCAGCGCAACGAGCGGCTGGTCAGATCGGTAATGTCTTCGGCATGATAAATAAAACAACAAAAAGTTCCTTTCTGACGCTGGGATTTGAACCCGTGCCCTCATGCTTCGAAGACAAGTGTCTTTACCACTAGACTACACACCCACGCTTTATCTACGTGAATACGTGTACATCTAAACCATATGAATGTGTTGTATTCACGGTGCAAAATAAATTTAGAAAGACAACACTTTCTATACAGACTTTACTGATTTTTGTGGTAGCTCATTAAACGTCCTCTTTAGGACGCGATGTAAAGCCGACATGCAGGAGTGTGCACATCAGTGAAATGTTTCCTTTGAAAAAATTTAGTGCCAAACTTGCGTTTCGGTGGTCCTTCTGAGGTGGCTATTACCTGTGCTGGCTAACGAAT
This sequence comes from Rhipicephalus appendiculatus, assembly GCA_030522465.1. Taxonomy (NCBI): domain Eukaryota; kingdom Metazoa; phylum Arthropoda; class Arachnida; order Ixodida; family Ixodidae; genus Rhipicephalus; species Rhipicephalus appendiculatus. The sequence continues at coordinate 10,429 of JALIZH010021019.1, forward strand.
GGAAGGGAGCTTGGGTACGCCATCTGGCGGTTGTTCAGACCCTTGCTTGCTCGGCCGCGAAAAGGCTCGAGTGGCCACTCTTTACTAAAGTATTCGCAATGCCCACGAACTATAGGGGGCGCGCTGTACGATTCAAGATGGCGCCCGATGGAGGGTCAATCCGTTTGTTAGCATAGGAACAGGTAGGACGTGCGGACGTACGGCCCGTGCCACTTTCACCGGATGAAGTCATGAGCTGCACTGAAATGGATATGAGACCGAAATGCTTTCTCAAACCATGGAAGCTCGCCACCTAATTATTTGCCGCGGTGTGAAAGGTTATATTTCAGCTCCGTTACCATGCATAAGCGATGCTGTGCGAAATCCTGTGCGTGCTGCAGAAAACTTCATGAACTAGAATTGACGTATGACCTGAACGGCACTTCGAGATACTGTGTACCGAGCCTGCCTGACGGATTTGCCGCAGTGGTAGGCCGCTAGCGAGTAGCGTCATCGCTGCTGCACGGGACCGAATGTTTAACGTGGCGATGGTTTGCCAACATATACGCCGTCGTCATTACTTGCGCATTCACGAACGCGGAGTTGCTTCTTCAACGGAACACAAGCACTTAACATCAGTAGCGTAGCCAGAAATTTTTTTCGGGGGGGGGGGGGGGGGGGGTTCAACCATACTTTATATATGTTGTGCGTGCGTTTGTATGTGTGCGTGCATATATACGCAAGCAAAACTGAAAAATTTCGGGGGGGGGGGTTCAACCCCTACGCCACTGCTTAACATCCTATTTAGTAGCGCTTGTGTCACAGCCATGCTCAGACTCAGGCCGTGCGCAATTCACTGCACTCGGATGCCGCAGGTTCGATCAGCACGATCGAAACATGAATATCGAAAGGAACACGCACGTATGCTTTTCGCAACGACGAATTCTTCGACGTTGCGAAAATGCGTCGAACAACTATGCCGATCGGAAGGTACCGGTGAAGTACAGGAGAAGTTAGCGGAGAGGCGTGGATTGTGGCCGTGACTGCACGTTTCATCGCTCTAACCATTTCGCTTCCCTGTTCCGAACTCGAGCGCTTTGGCAGCATGCGGCGCTCGATAATATCCACAATAATTGCACTACGTGCAATGCACAAGAAAAAGTATGTTTGTATTTTGATCGCGCTGAAGTATACTATACATTAAATATAATCAAAGTGACTTACGAGCGTGAAAAAACATTAGCGCACGAGGGGACGTGAAGTGCAACTCGCTCCTCGTGAGTTAGCAGCTGATCGTTCATCGTCGCTGTCACACTCCTTCTCTCTCTCACACACACACACACACACACACACGCTTTCACAGCCTTCTCCGTCCAGTGAAAAATCATCGTCGTCAAGGTGGTTCCTCTTAACATCGTTGCTGAAAGCAATCTGAAGAATTTCCTCCGCCGAGCGACTTCGATTAGTCCTCGTCACAACGTTATCTGGGCGCGCAGAACTTCTTGCTCTCACACCGGTCAACTAACAAATCGCTTGCAGAGGGCTGCCATCTATCAACAAACGTACAAAAACAAGCGGCGCAGCGCTGGCCAATTTGAGATTACTCAATTATATATCGCTAGCTCGCGCGACTTCCCGCCTACAATGTTATAAATTCATGCACTACAAGAGCACTGACGAATGCTATATGCAAGTAAAACAAGGTGAGTTTCAACTGAGAAGGTCAGACAACAGCGTTTAACTAACCTACGTGGCTACACAAAACCTCGCGAAGCTGATATTTGTACGATGTGGGGTCATCGTTGAACGTGCGAGTTGGCACGTATTTTCACGAAAACTTCGCGTCTCGCAAGAACGAATCAGATTTATCGTGTCACGGAGGACCCGGTTTGTTCACTGATGCAGGAAACATGCAAACTAGTAGTGTTTGTTTCCTGCTAACACAGCCGAACAAGTGAGCGACTGCGTAGGGCTACCATGGTGTCGTCTACTGATCATCCATGAGAGGACGCTCCTAAATTCCGCTAGGGGCGCGACAGTCTATGGGCATTGCGAATATTTCTCTATGCACACACCAGCGGCGGTGGCCGAACGGCCGGTGGAGAGAGAGAGTGACGAAAATGCACCGGTTCGAGGCTACGCTCTTCCTCTCCATTTTCCAGTGACTTCCTGTGAAAGTAACTTTCGGACAATGTTTTTTTTTTTCTAAGCCACAGTGCAGTATTACTGGCGCAATATACCGATCCCACCGCGAGTTGCACTACGCCACCGCTGCCGCACTACATGCCGGTACTTGGAGTATTCGGTACATTCAGCTTCATCGGCGAGCTGCATCAACGAGCCTTTATCAGCCGTATTTGGATGAATCGCGATGGTTGGCTTCACGTGCTGCGATGCCACAACAACAGCCTGGAGCAAAAGGACTCGAATTTTACGTGTTTACAAAGGATGTCAAGCTCAACAGGAATGTGTACGAATGTCAACGAAGTCGGACGGAGCAGCAACTACCGCGCACTTCCAACGTGTTTTTCGACGTGTTTGTGAGTTCAGTGTGTATAATATAATGCATGGTAGTTAAGCAGTGCGCTACTACATCATATCAAGCTTTCTGCGCGACCGATGGGCCGATCAGCGATGGCAAAACGTCATACAAAGTGTGCCCGACCCCTTTGCGGGGGCAATTGCCACCAGCGGCGGCAGATTGGATACAACGTGTTTTCCTCGCAAAACAAACAGAGATCACCTACACCGACCACTCACCAAAAGCGATGAAGGCTGTAAAGTGCATTGCTTGAATGTGACCTGTGATACAAGCCAAGCTTACAACTGCATGCTGTACGTGTACAGCTTGCGCCAGTGCACGGCGAAAAGTCGGCTGTGCCGGCATAGCAGCCAACGACGCCGCCGGGATTTCCCCATTACTTTCAATATGTGATACCATGAACGAAAAAATGCCCCCCACCTCCCCGAAGGGAATCGTGAGGAAATGCGAATGCATTTCTTGCGCCGACACCGACTTCTGCCATCGCCTTGAGAGGCGCCCAGCCAGCGAACGGTCGAGAGTGAGGCGCGAGCGGACGGGAGAGTGGGGCGCAGGGAGGAGAGAGAGCGAACGGCGAGAGAAGGAGCGGCGAAGCACTGCACCTACCCTCTCCTACATTCTCTCGCACCACATGCTCCGGTTGCTAGGGGCGAGGATAAGCGCGCGCGCCCGCAGCTGTTGCTATGGGAGAGGGGAGTGAGAGCGGAGAGAAAACACCTGCCGGCGCGCGGACACCTCCTCAACCTATCCTCCTCCTCCGCGGACGCCGCCGGACAACGCCGCCTGACATAGCCCGACTAAGAAATGCATTCGCATTTAAAACGTAAAACGGCCACAGCGGTCGCAAAGCATAGCTTGTTACATGAGCGTAGGCGTACCGTACACAGCAGTTTCAAAGTTGTAGGCCTAGCGACGATATCGGCGGCCAGCCGTCCGCTGAGGCCGCCGCCGGTCAACGTTGCCGCCGGTAGCCGGAGTGGACTACTCCTCATCCGCCGCATTGTGTATGTCACCAAAACCTCTTACTGACTCATCCATCCCTTGCGCAGCAGAAAATATTTTGCCGTTCATAAGATTTCCGTGACGTTCAACTTTAGCAACGGTATGGGGCCAGTCGCCGTCTCACGGACACGCTTCAAGCCTGATGCACGGCGACCATTTCGTATTCATTCACGTGTAACGCATCACTGTGATCGAACACCTGCGTTGACAACACAGTGTACATGCAAAGTGTTGCTTGCACAAAAACAAGCGCAAAAAGCTGTTGTGTTTTTCGTCCAAACGTTTCTTTTTTTTTCTTTTTTCCCCGTCTTCGGATCGTGGAGATGCAGTTTGGGGAACTTATTGTCAGCTTACTGTAACTTGTGTCGTTCGCGTGCTGACGTTCACTAAAGAAGATTTTTGCTCCCATGACGACAGGAACGTGAATTCTCGTTTTTTTATAACTACTAATATGAATTCAGCGACGCAAGGGCATATCAACACGCCGAGATAACCTGGCCACGCGTAAGCACTGTCGACTGCTTTCTTTTTTTTTAACGGTAGGATATGCAGTGTAACCTGAAATAACATGCACTGGAGGTCTGGACACAGTTCTTCACAGCGTTCAATCGTCTTATGCGCCGAGTATTCGTGCCAAACGCCAATGTATACCTGAAGGACGCAGCAAGCAGCCACACCAGCAGCGCTCAGATTACTCCAACTAAGATGGCGGCAGCGCCGCTGTCGGAAACCCGCGCATGCGCAGATCCTCTGGTTGGGATCGGCCTATTGCTGCGCGAGCTGTTCGTGCCAAAATCAAGCGTGGGAACGGCGCATGCGCGAGCTCTCACTGCGGTACACTACGGCCGGTCGTCTGTGCACGAGCGGCCGAGTTGTGTCTGGACTCACCGCCAGGTTCCCTTTTTTCGGCGCGCAACCTATCCAGCGCTGGTCTCCCATATTATATGTTAATTCGATTCTTTGCCCGACGTGATGCCTGTATATGGTCTTTTTGTAAACGATAATATTTAATATGTGGGGTTTTTACGTCCCAAAACCACGATATGATTATGAGAGACGCCGTAGTGGAGGGCTCCGGAAATTTCGACCATCTGGTGTTCTTTAACGTGCACTGACATCGCACAGTACACGGGCCTCTACCATTTCGCCTCCATCGAAATGCGACCGCCGCAGGCCGGGATCGAACCCTTTTTTTAAACGAGTTTCAAGCCCTGTAATGGGTGAGGTAGAATACTCGACGTCCACGCAGAGGGCCCGAGTTCAAATCTCATCTGATCCTGGATATTTTTTTCACATTTAGCGCAATAGCTGTAAAAGTGGCAGTAGTTGTAACCTGATAAAAGCTTTAAATATAATAACAGAACCTATTAGCAAGCAACCGGTCAACAAACAAAGCGAGGTTCGGTGTTGCCGGGGTGCAAGCCGACAAAAACACAAGCACCGAAGTTCCGTGCATATAACAAAAGGCGTTTATTGCACAGGTCATCACAATGCACAAGAGCACAAATAAACTGAGGAGGTCATGTATACTGGTTCGAGTTGTAGGGCACTGGCTTATGCAGCCTGCTGCATTGAGATGGCGCACTACTGTTTCGTGTAAGGGAGTGTTGCATATGACTTGTTGAAAAATATCACATACGTTTGCTCATACAGTGAATAAATAATAAATAAATAATGAAAGCCTACACCGAAATATTTCCCAACAGCGCACCATAAAATTTCGAACTTTTAAGTATTAAGTCAATAAACAAATTACCGCTTAAGCACAATTAAATGCTTCGCATTGCCTTCGCTTGCATACGACTCACAAAAGCACCTAAACACCTGTCGCAGAAAGTTGCCGTACTGAAGCGGTTTAATTTGCTAGCTAAACATTCCAAACGATGGTGTATAAATAATGTTTGGTAATTGCCCAGTGGGGCTTCTTATGCAAAATATCAGAGACGGTTATCGAGAGCTGAACATCGCATAAAAGTATCACAGACAAAATAAAGCGTTTCTCATGGGGTTCGCATACGAAGCGAAGCATTACTCCAAGCAAATTAGTATAACAAATAGCTATTATTAAGCACATTTGAGCATTTTCAGTTTAATTCGCACGTACACTTTTTGCAACAATGTCTATCTGTTGCCGGAAATAGGCTTGCAGAGAGAATATGGTTTAAGCATTTGAAAAGATGGCGTACAATTAGGAATAAACATAAAATTGCATTGTTGTGCATTTCGAAAATTTTTACAGATGATTGTCGAGTGTCCAATGTCACGTAATAAGGTCTACACATTGAAAAATGTCACACACACAATGAAGCGTTTCTTACTGGGATAGAAGGACGGTGCCTCAGTAGCGGTTTCTGGGCCGGACCAGTCCGATAAATGTGGACACGCTGCAGAGGCGGCCAAGGCAGGGGCTCTCATCCAGGAAGACGCCTTGCGACGACCTCCACTTTGCTATGGCCGGCGCGGTGTAGTCGGGCCGCCGCTGACGCAACCAAGTACGTACCTGGATCGTCCCACGGATGTCCAGGTAGTGAGCGTGAAGCGACCGCAGCTGCGGCAAGCAGCCCTCCAGGATCATAAAGAAGTCCTCGACCACCCTCTCGGGGGTCCGTGTAGCGGTCAGCACGCACAAGTGCTGCAGGCTACGGACCGCGCTCAGGTTCTCGGCAAAGCGCGGTCCCAGGATCTCCCTGCCGGCTATGAGCGTCAAAGAAGTCAGCAGCCGGTTGAAGCGGAGGAGATCGCCCAGAGACCAAATGCAGTCTCGCAGTTTCGCGGCGTCCTTGCTGTCCACGTTGAGGCGCAGTTCCACGACCCGGCACAGCTGAAGGAAGTTGAAGTCGGCGACCGTAGCCGTCTCACCGATGCTGAGGCGGCGTAGCCTGGTGGTCTCGTGCAGCTTCCAGAAACGGCGCGCCGTGAAGAGCAGCGGATGATGGCAATCCTCGCACGACAGAACACCGTCGCTTCCGACGTCCAGATGCTCCAGGAAGAGGCAGCCAGAAGCGAGAGATTCGAGGGAGTGTGCGTGGTTGACGCCGCACGGCGCGAGTGCCAGGGAACGAAGATTGGGCAGTGTCGAGGCGACCACCAGGCAGCAGTCGGCTTCTTCGGTGAAATGGAAGGCGGTCACGTTGAGTTCCACTAAACGGGAGACGCACGCGTCGAAGAATTGCATCATCGGGTTCATGTAGCCTCGGTGCGCAGTTGGCGACGTCGGGACCTCGAATCCCTTGGGCGCCACCAGACCTAAGGACAGGCGTGTGACGTCCTTCCACGAATCTGCTTGCCCGGCGGCGTGTTCGAACAGGCAGGTGGACCTCGCGTCGCCCTCGACGACGACCACGGCTTGCTTTATGCCACGCAGGATCACTTTCTTTTCGACCACGTCAGCGAAGGTGAACAGGTTAGTGGCTTCTGCGGGTTTGAACCGGCAGTTCGACGTTGCCCCAGATAGCGTCTTCAGCGCTGAAAGCACGGCGTCGCTGGTCCCGCTCCGTCAACCGGATTGCCAGGTTCCTTGGCGTCAGCAGCTCTTCGTGGCTGTACTTGAACGTCTCTAAATGCGACTTGCGTTTCGTCAGCTCTCGGCGGCAGGCTTCGGAGCTCGGCACCTTGGGGTCCTCCTTACGGATGGCGTGCACGTGCAGGTGCCGTAGTCGGCGACACCGCGCCACAAAGTTGTCCAAGTAGTAAACGGTTTCGGCCGTGACGGCCAGCTCCACGTACATGGTGTTCAACCTCGGGCACTGCAACTTGGGAAAGGTGCGCAGGTGGGTGACGGTGCGCTTGTCCAGCCAAGTCTTGTAGTGGCTGTCTTCGTAGAGCGACCACTCGAGCTTCGTGACGCCGGTCAGCTTTAAAGCCAGGAGGTCGAAGAGAGCATTTGGTTCGACGACGCAGTTGATGCAGCTGAACTCTCGAAGGTTGCGGCAGTAGCGGGCGATGTCCAGAATCGACGCCGAAGGGAATGCGAGGCAGTTGTTCATACGAAGCCGTCGGACTTGCAGAACGAGAGGCACGTCTTGTACCTGGTCGCCGTCGACCAGTTGCTCGCGCGTCGCCAGCACGAACCTCTTGACGATTCGCTCGTCCGTCTCAGGATCGAAGGTCAGTCTTCTCACGATCTTCGAGCAGAACGCGAACCGCTTCAGTTCGGGCGATGCCTCGGCCACAGCCAAGAGGGACGCGGCGTCCAGGTAACTGAATATCCTCCTCCATAGGTCGAGCGGGAAAGGTCCGACGGTGTTCGACGCTTGACGGGGAGGTACCGGAAGAGCTGTCGCCGCGGAAGACGATGCCATGGCTCACCGTACGTGAATTCAGGTGGTTTGACTGTATAGTTACAACCTGAAAACCACAGCTGCAGCCGAATATGTGTTCACGAGGAATAGAAGACTGTCGTGATCGAGCACGTCGAGATGAAGGACTTAATAGTCGACGAATGGTCTCGTGCACGAAGCGACTGCGTGTGAACGAGTCTCGTAGAGAAATATGCATCGAAGATTTTTTTTTCCTGGCTCCTCCCCCCTCCCCTCCCCGTTTACCTTATTGTGGAGAGGTACTAGGAAAAAATGTACGCGAGAGGCTGTACGTCCCTTTCAGGAAAGGAGAGGTGAAAGAAAAGCTCTGGGCAAAGAAAAAGCATTGTACGCTGCTGAGCCGTGTGCACGTGCGGGGGGTTACAAAAAACAGCGCGCAGCCTGTTTCAGGAACCATTTGAAACCAAAGTGTGCCGAATTTCGGTTCCGTGGGGTGACCGTCTCAAAGAGACGGTCACCTACCCCACCTCTCCCCTTAGCACACACTGTTTTCAAACATTCTTTTGTACCCCAAGACTGGGTTGGAGAGAGGGGTTCGCAAGCTTTCCTGTTCCTGATTGTCCACTTTATCGCCGCTCTCTGCCGGATGAAGTGCAACAATGCGACCAAACACCTGCGTGAAATACCGCTGTAGCCCCCACCACGGGGGGCTAGTTTGACCTGTCGGGGAATAGGTCCCCGTCTCCTCCTCCGAGACGCGGGGAGGTCGCGCGCCCTCGCTAATCCGTGATCTCTGTGTCACGTGATCCGTAATCCTCGCTCCCTCCCTCCCCCCACGAGTTGTCCACGCGTATACCATCGTTACGGAAGCATTACCGTTGGACAATGGAATCCCTTTGCTCTCTGAAGAGACACGTAAAAGCTAGTGACAGTTATCTCTCTGTATGTAAAAATAACTCCAAGGGAAAATGGGGGTGACACGCACCACCAGGAGGCCTAACGGACTTAAAAATACATTGAAGAAAAAATTGAAGAAGGAATTATGAAAACACCGAAATTCTAGTCGCAACACACGACTGTGACAATGAAGAGTTTATTTCACATATTCTTGAACAGTTGGCTGTATTTTTGGAGGATTGTCAGCGTGAGGCGGCTGCCCGTTATCTAGCACGAGACGTGACCTCACTTCTCACTGCGGCGATTGAAGAGTGCAGGTGTTCCTATCTTCCCCTTTCCGCTTTTATATACTTTGCATCCCATTCTCCCCTTCCATGAAGGCGCCCAGATTCCGTCTATCTTTAGGAGCTTCATCCCACCTGGGAGTACTCTTCACTGCCGGTGCCGTTCGTTGTGGTTTTCTAGGAACCGTAGTGGAGGCGACGAAAGTCAGGAAATTACGGTAGGGTATTAGCATACCGATTCCCCTTTCTCGCTCGTTGTGCTTAAGCCGCTCCCCGTTACAGTGACAGTGCATCCCCGAACGACAGGTTCCGCATTGATAACGCGTAGTCAGAGAGGCAAAAATGAGGCGTCACAACTCGAGAGTAATCTTTGAAGAAAGCATCCGTGGCGTCGGGGTGCCTTCACTGGAATTATGAGAGAGGCAAAGGCACAAGGAGCGATACGGTGATACCGTACCGCATTACCGTAACGTGCTAAGAGACTATTGTTGGCGCACCCGTTTCCGGCGGCGTTAACGTCACCTCCTCTAGTTGACGGCTTGGCCGGTAGAAGCGGCAGTTTGTGAAAAACGAACCAAATTCATTATTTTCCGCTGGCTTATGTCTGAAATAAAGGTTGTGTTTACCGATTTCAGCACGAAATCTTTCAGTTTGGCGGAAAATCTTAGCGGCAAATTTTGTTCAAACCCTGGTCCGAAAACTGTTTGCCTTAACGTTCAATATTTCTAGCTGGAATTTTCACACGATATGTATTTTTGACTGCTGAAAGCAGATGTGCAATTACTGTTAGTCTGTTATGCGCAGATTTTAAGACATTGGCTTCTGCCCCGTCTTTTGGCAGCTTTCACACAAAAGACTATTAGAAATTTTACATAAGCGCATGCTTATATAGAGTACAGGGTAGAAAAAAAAACCATCATTTTATTTTTAGCCTTTACTCATTTAGAACATATGATCTTAAAAGTGCACTAATGAGAAACTGCTGCTTGATTTTACTGCAGTGAAATGACAGTTCAAAATAAGATGTTGTCTGAAGTCGCCACTTGATTGTATGCGTTTAACGTTGAGCCAGTGACGCGTTTAGCGGTTCAAGCCGAGCAAACGCGAGCAGCCACAACAGTCCCCGTTCTCTTCTTTTGCTAGCGCTCCTGCCTGTGCCATGTATCCATGCTACAGCTGTAATGTCTTGCTTTTCTCGCGCTAAGCAATGCATAGGCTTTCAAATACCGGAAGAATGCTTAAAGGCTGACACAAAAAATTTTGGTCTCGCGTTTTTTTTTTTTGCTGCAATGTGTTTCTGGGGGGCCTGTTAGTCATTACACGGACATCGTTGCTGCCGCGTGCGAAAGGTAATTAATTATACGCTCCTCATTACCAACAAGTTTCAGTTTGGGAGAGCTCCAAAAATGACTTGCCGCCGGGTGAAACTATCACTACCTAGCGGGTGCAACGCTCGACCGCGTCAGCGCGCAGAACTGTGACGCACTTCCGCACGGTACGCATGAAGAAGTCCGTTCGAACAGGAAACGGGACAGAAGTGTCGCCCAACAGAAAACTTTCAATACGTGCGCCGCTCCCACGAACTTGCGAACAGCCGCCGCATAGTAGTCAGCTGAAGCAAACGCTGTAAAAAAGAAAAATGGCGGCTATGACGTCATCATAACTTGTATTGACAGCAGCGGGGTGACGTAAGGGGTCCCCATGGGTTCCCTTCAAAATTCATTTAAAATACCTTCCAAGCTATGTTCCGCTGTTGATATTTTGCAGATGCTATGCGCATGTGCACAGGAATCGATCCCGCAGGCTAACTCGGCCGCGAAAATTTGTGTCAGCACCCCTTTAAAACCTGACCACTGCATCAAACATATTCTGGGTAACAGCGCACGATGTGATGAAAAATTAGGTTTTGAGAAAAGGGGGGAAGAACAGACGTTTGAGAACATGGCGAGCACTTATTTCAAGCTATCCAAAAGGGGAGGGGGGGGGGGGCGTTTGGGCGCGATCGCCGCCCCCCGCCCCCCACCCCCAGAACCTTCTCGACAGGAATTTTTTGGCACGTAAAATTCTTTAGGCCAGTGCGGTGGCCATGGCTGTTCGCGGTGACATGCACCCATCACTTTCCATCTGCTTTGTGCGAAGCTGGCAAACCCCCCGCCTTTTTGAAAGGCGAGCTAAACACGCATCCCATTATGCACCTTCAGACAGAACTGGAATGTGTTTGAATGATCACCTGCTTGAGCATGCCTACAATTTTATACCCCTGATACGCGGGCAGGGGGGCATCTTCCGCAAAGTCTTTCATGAGGAGTGATACAATACAAAGAAATGTATTTCCCTCCCGGCAATGTTCCTTTTCGGAAAAGCCAGACTCCACGTCCTCATTTTGAATGTAAAGGGTATTCACTCCACGCAGTGTGCACACGTCAGCAATGCAGCCTTTCAACGAATGCTCACGAGATGTCGCCTAATCCTCCCTGTCGCCGGAGGCGGCGATCGCGCCCAAGCTCAGAGCAAAATGAGATTTGAAGAGAGGCTGAGGAAAATGAAGGAGAGTAGATGGGCAGAGAAGGTTTTCAGGTATTTGTATAGAAAAAGCGTTGACACGCAGTGGAGAAAAAAAAAAAAAAAAAAAAACTAGGATGCTCACCAGTAAATATACGGCTAGCAGTGTGGGCGATATGGCAACAAGGAGCATTAAGCGAAAAGTCAGAGAGGCGGAGAGGACTTATTGGAATGACAGCGATGGAAAAGAAGCCGGCTCTTAGTAACTACCGAAAGAGAAAAAAACGAAATAAGGAGGGAAATGTTTTATGATAATTGAAGGGGAAGCGCTTTACTGTTTCAAGCAAGGTCGGGTTGCCTTAGAACGCGTAGTTATAAAGCGAGATTCAGTAACGAAGAAGAACAATGTACATGCTGTGGGGGAACTAAGGAAACGATGGAACATGTACTGATTGAATGTGGCGATATCCACCCAGGTATACGTGTGGACACCAGTCTACATGAAGCCTTGGGTTTCAGGGACAACAATGGAAAGCTGAACACGTCCGCGATAGAAACAAGAGACGGTTAGAGTATTGGTGGCAGAAAAGTAGAGATATAGGACAAAAATAAATAATGGGGAAAAACTAGGTCATTCTGCCTTGAGAGGTCGGAGAGATGGACAGTGAATTTATATTTTTCTTTGGTATAATAACATAGATTTAATCAATGTAGATAAGGCATTAGGCCAACATAAAAAAAGAAAGTTTTCTTTCCCTATTTTTTTTCGAGCCTGGTGGCAGACATGTCGCCGCCCCGTTATAGACCTTATGCAAAATTGCTGCCATCTGTCGGACGTTTGCCGAAGCTACCGATTCAGCGCCATGTTGGAGGCTTGCGCCCAAATCGTACCGCTGTCGCCGCTATAACCGCTTGCCTGTGTCTCTTTTGATAGCAATATATCGAGGCATAAGAATGTCAGACGAACGTGTAAGGACTCGTACACGTTACCTGCATTTCCCAGTCACAGTTATTACAAGTAAAGTTGGGAGCTTTGACAGTTATTACGTGTAATGAAGAGCCTAACAACGAGAAAGAAGTTACAAGTCCGCCGCCATCGTTGAGAATGAATCTGTGCCCGGCAGGTGGTCCCTTCCACCCCGAATTTTTTCTGGGGGGGGGGACCACTTGCCGAAGGCCTTGACTGTTTGGGGAAAACACCCATTTTTATTATTTATTTTCGGCAAAACACCCTCCTGCAGCCAAAGTTTAGGGGGGGGGGGGAGGGGGGGCTAGGTCCCCCTCCTGGCTACGGGCCTGGCGCTAGGTAATAAATTTTGTATGGTTAGAGGTCGGTTGGATGGAGGCTTTAGCGCGCGACACGGTTAAGCAGAGCGATGACGGTAAGAAGGTGCTTTTGACAGAGTTCAAAGCGTATTTTATGAGAGACAGCCTACATCGACCTGATGTATTGTGCATCTAATTTTATATAAAACGTTGTGTTCTTTTTTTCTTGCTGAAATAAAAGGTGTTTCGCTGCTGCATAGTCACCCACGTAGGTTATTTATAAAATTACCGTCGAAAAAAAAATGTAAAAGTACTCCGCATCTCATGCACGTGAAAAGTGAACATGAAAAGCTTTCCCACACTAGGCTTACCTTGTTAAACCCCACAATGAAAAACAAACACCACACTACAGCACAATCGGTCCATTCACTGAGAATCGATAACGCGCCCGAGCTACATGTCTAACACGTATTGTTCTCTCAATGTAATAAGCAAGTAATGTCTACTAGCAGCGCAGGAACGCGCTAGTAGGAGCGGTGCAGCTTTGAAGCGCGTGCACGAAGCCGGTTTGTCTGTGTGAGGCAAGTGCTCAGCGCGAGAGCAGTCTCGTTGCGGTATGACACGCGAAAGTGTTCACTGATGAGTGCCGTTGCTGTCACATACCGCATCTATTAAGAACGGAGAGCGTAAATACGGCGTTGGTCGTAAGGTTGGTCGTAAGCCGTAGCCGGAGCGACGGAACGATCAGCCGCTTCTCGTTGACCGCAAGGAAATCTAATAACATGGAGTTTAGTTTCCTGCGAACCTTTTTTCAGCATTCCAGTTTTCTCAAACTGAGTAAAGCGCACACAAAAATATGTCGCCATTTCCGTTCGTATCAGCCGCCACACGTTGATACGTATGCTCCGTGCGTGCACGAGCGGAGCGCGCTTGCCTTCAACATGGTGGAAATGCCCGCGGCGGCAGCTAGATGGCACCAGATTTTGCATAAGGTCTATAAAGGGGAAGCTCATGGGATCCATCCGAGTGACGTTGTAAATACGCGTGGCCTCCCAAAAATGCACTGCTGAGGCAGCGAGGTCATCCTTTTGTACGCCCGCATCACTTCGCTAGAGCCACCATGGCGAATTCCGGCAGTGTCATTTGCTTCGCTGAAACGTGGGTGCATAGTAGTGTGGTGCATTGTAGCCTGCACAATGGGCGCTGTTGGGAGTCGGGTCCGGCGGGTCTCGACCACGTTGTAAGAAATTATTTTTCTTGCACCATGGTCCGAAGGAGGTGGGGGGGAATCAATGACCTCGGAGAAGGCGGCTACTGTCTCGAACCCCTGCAGGTGCTAACGGCTGCATTCAGGTGAGAGCGTCTCCAGCGGTGCCGTCTCACGGTGTCAAAGCGTCAAAGCCGCGAAAGCTGTGTTCGTGATACCTCCGTCGTGTTCCTCCGAACCCGTCCAAGGCGGCATTCCTGGCTCGCTCGACCACGCGTGCAAGACCCCTCCAGGAAAATGCGGCGCTCCGAGCCTCTGTCCAAGCGCCGATCCTTGGGGCACTTTCTGACTGACAGGTCCGCGCACAATGGCGCCTGCCATAATAGAGTTTTAGCAAGTTCCGGAAATACGTACGTACAATGCGCAAATACGATGAGGCAGTACGGTAGCGTTCCTTCTCTCCCGCTCGATGTGCTTTTGCCGCTCCCCGTTCCAGTGACACTGCGTCCTCCGAACGACAGGTTTCTCGTTAACAATGCTTAGGTTGAAAGGCAACAATGAGGCGTGACAACCCCAGAGTAACTTTTGAGAAAGCTTTTGTCGTGTCTGGGTGCCTTCAGCGACAAAAGGTCAACGACCGGGAAAGGAGTGGTACCGTCATATTTGCGTACCGTATTTTTGCAGCTTGCTAAAGCTCTCAATAAATTCCAGAGCCACTTACAACAGCGCCAACCAACCACGAGGTATTTAAAACGTGTCCTCCCCAGCTGATTTAACGAGCGATGTCTTTTTTTTTCTCTCTCTCTCTCTCTAGCTCTTTTTCTTTTTCGCGGTGCTCCGTCCTTGCGTGAAATTTCTGATAGCTACTTGCGAGTCACTCAGTATGAATTTGAGTTTGTTGGAGGTGATAGCCATGGCTATGGCTACCTCCTCAGCCTCCTCTATCTTGTTGGTTGTGACAGTGCACGCGTTAATACATATGCCCGACGTGTCAATCGCGACAGCAGTGTGGGCCCTGTGTTCAGGGTACGGGCCAGCATCTACGAAAACAGATTTACTGTTCGTGCCGTGTGCTTTGAGCAGTGCTTTGGCTCTGTGTCTTCTGCGATCCGCGTTGATGATGGGGGGTCATGTTTTTCGGCATCGGATTAGCGACGATCTTATCTCTGATTGTATTGGGGATGTCATGTTTGATGCCATGTTGTGCATGGTACATGATTCCTAATTTGTTCATGATATTTCTTCCCGTTTTGGTTGTAGTGAGCCGTTCAAGCTGGGATATGCGCTGAGCTTCCGCTATAGCTCTTCAAGTGTATTATGTATTCCTAGCTGAAGAAGTAGGTCTGGGCTCGCATACTCTGGTATTCCTAGCTTGTTTGTAGGCCTTCCGGACGAGCGCATTTATTTTGTTCGTTTCTGCTTTTTGCCAGTTGTGGAATGCTGCTACATGCGTTATGTGGCTTATTATGAAGGCCTGTATTAGACGGATTACGTGGGCTTCTTTCATTCCTTGGTGTTTATTTGTGACCCTGCGAATGAGTCTCATTGCATTCGTGACTTTGGCATTTAGTCAGCGTATGTTCTCGCCGTTGGTGCAGTTGGCCTCGATGACTAATCCGAGCACCCGTATTTTTGGGACCATCGGTATGGTTGTGCCTTCCTGTGTATGAATCTTAATTTCCTCGTATTGCTATAGTTTTCCTGAGACTTGGGTGGTCTGCCTCTGATTGCTCGCCTGTAGAGAAGAAGTTCAGATTTCTCCGGTGAGCATTTGAGTCCTGTACTTTCTAGGTATTGCTCAACTGTTCCTATTGCCTCCTGAAGTCTCTGTTCTATGTAGCCGTCGCTGCCATCACTGACCCTTATTGTGATGTCATGCCCGTGTACAGAGTGATCATTCCTGGGATTTTATCTAGCTCTTTCGGTAGCCCAATCATAGGCGTACGCACGAGGGGGGGCAGAGGGGGCGGCCGCCCCCCCTGGTCACCTAGGAGGGGGGGGCGCATATTCAGTCCCATACATTGACATAATAGGGAGGGGGAGGCGCTGCGACTCGGGGAGGGGGGGGGGCGCAGATTCAGCCCCATGCATTGACATAATAGGCAGGGGGGGCGCTGCTACGAAGCTTCGCCCCCCCTGAAGGGAAATCCTGCGCACGCCTATGAGCCCAATCATGATTATATTAAAGAGCATTGGAGATATTACGGATAAACTATGCGTAAAATTTTGGGATGCAACAGTCGAGCACCACAACCACTAGAGCACCTTGTTGAGTTTAAGACCTAGCTGTGCCTTTTAGTTTAGCATTACTGCAGTGCCAGTTTTGCGTATATCGTTCCTCTGAAGGTCAAGCCTTTGCCGTTTAAGCAACCTTGAGTATCTTATACCTGCTGTCGGCGGCGGCCATTCTGGGACAACTATACGTTATGTCGCCCAATGCGTGCGCTGAGTACTAGCCTACCTCGTCTGTCGTGTCTGCACATCCACTATGCACTCCGTGCACTGCGACTGGCGCCCCGCCGCGCGGCCGCCAGAGAAGACAGTCGTTGAGAGCCCGAGCAGAACCAAACGCTCTCCCACGCCCGCTAGCAAGTAGTTCATCGTAATCACTGAACTACTGCGTAGTCGATTGTACCAACAGGTACACGTCGTGTCCTGTGGAAACAACGTTTCCCAGTGTCACGACTCGTCCCTGCTTTATTGGGCAGCGACATAAGTGGAGCACGGCTGTGCGACGAAAAAAAGTGTTTGGTTCCCGCTCCCTCTACCGTCTCGCGTTCTGCCGCTGCATGCTTGTATTGGTCTGAGACACCACCTCTGCAGGTGCAGTGATATTGCGTGGTGTTCCTGCTGCCATAGAGCTGGTGAGAAAAGAAACGTATGCAAGGCATTTTATAAAATGCCTTGCATACGTTCCATCAGTCTTGAGCTGAATTATAATTCAGCTCAAGACTGATGGAACGTTTTAATGGACCTTATTAACTCGCCGTCTACCCTTCGCAGTTTTGGGGAATGCAGTGCGAGGTCAATTAGTGCTTTGCTGGGTTGATAGGACCATCAGTTAAGGGGCGAATGAGTTACGTAGCACATTACCGTAAACACAACTATCCGCCCAGCAGCGCTATGAACACCCGGTAGGATCAATCTAAGACGCAGAGTAGCAGAACTAGGATGGCCACCTTAGCAGAACTGCAGGGTCTGTACGAAAAAACGAAGCTTTGCGAATGCTGTAGCGATGGATGTTCATGTCGGTGTGTTTCGGAAAGCAACATAAACAACGCAAGAGGTTGTAGTGAATGAGAGACGTGACGGTGGCCGAAGTGACCGCACCGTCGTCGTCGCCACTTTACAAGGTGAAACGAAATACGAAACGGGGCTTCGGCGTCCTCTCTGGCCGAAGTCGTTGCACGTTCTCTTTCTCGCCCGCGCCTCAAGCTCTTAGCATGAGCAGCGCGAGCGGTGAGGTAAAGACTATGATCATAATGATGATGCCGCAACAATTTCAAGAAAAGCACTTTGCGAGACTCGGTGGCTGCAAATTGCCGTGGCACGAAGCCGCAACAAAGGAGCACGCCGCCCGGCCACTCACCGTGATTTCCACGGCGAGTGGCCGTTGAGTCATCGATAATTCTAAATGCTCCGAGTATTTTGCTACTTGCAAGTACGCGGGGAGTGGGCACGCACCAATAATATTCTAAGTGTGAAAGAATGATAGTTTGCCGCGACAGTTATGGAGTAAGCATCTCTATTTACACACACCTGACGCACGTATTTAGCCGTCAGTATACTGACGACGCGCAGCAAGGCGCTCACTAACGTGGAAAACGTGGCCGCTTTCGTGCAGGTTTTCCCCTTTATTCCTGGTGGCATCGCGGAAGAATGTCCCACAACGATATCTTTAAATCCAGCTGGAAGCACTAATGTGCCGGCTACGGGCGCTAGCGCCACCATAGCTGTCAAAGCAATGAGGCGCTGCTGTCTGCTAAGGCTCTCAACGTTGCACGCCCGCCGCACCACTCGTGGCGCTGCGCGCGGTTTTCAAGGCGCCCCCTATAGGTCCCAAACGGACCAGCGCTGGAGTTTTGGCGGTGCGGGCAGCGCTGCCCTGTTGGTCAAAGCGCGCACTTCTCAGCCGCTCCCGCAGACGAGAGCGGCCACTGGTAGAGGCGGTGCGGGCGCGCATCGCCGAAACAAAACCAAAGGGCGCTGGCGGTACTGCTGCATACTCAAGTGCCACAATATGTAGAAATGAAGCAGGACGTATCCGTCTACGTTTTTTCTTTTAAATCAAATGAATAAGAACGGAGGCGGCGTTGCATCCAATCAGTCAGGCGAACAGAGTATGTTCTGCTAGTGTATGTGAACATACTCGTCGGGCTAGTTTCTAAACCGTGTCCGCCTCGGTGGAACAGTGGCTACGGCGCTCGGCTGCTGACCCGAAGGTCGCGGGTTCGATCCCGGCCGCGGCGGTCGCATTTCGATGGAGGCGAAATGGTAGAGGCCCGCGTACTGTGCGATGTCAGTGCACGTTAAAGAACACCAGATGGTCAAAATTTCCGGAGCCCTCCACTACGGCGTCTCTCATAATCATATCGTGGTTTTGGGTCGTAAAACCCCAGATATTATTATTATAGTTTCTAAACCAAATTGCGCGTGTCTGCTAGATTTATACGATAGTCAGGACGGCCACCAGTGGAAACCAGGACCAAACAGCAGCATTTAACCGAAGGTTTATCGGTAATAAAACGAGCATATTATGCAGCATGCGGCGCATGTAACTTTTTTTTTTTGTCGGACCACCAAGCTCCTCCTTATGCGTCCGACTAATGTTGAAGGATACGATAGGCAGGTAATCTATATTATTTGCAAACAGTTTCGTAGAAGGGAAGCTACCTTGTCTACGAGATGTTTGCGGGGGGCACGTTCGCCTAAGCCGCTGAACTATAGCTGTCATAAAAAATACGCACGCGATGAATGCTCGATGCTGAGATGCCTCCATTTGACTTAATTTGTGCTACAGACATGGTTCTTGTAACGAATAAAGCAGCAGGACTACTAGCTTAGCTTTTTGGAGTCAGCCGATGCGGTAAAGCTTAATTTGACCTACACACATGGTTCTTGTTGCGAATAAAACAGCGGACTACTCGAAGCTTAGCTTTCTGGAGTCAGCCGATGCGGTAAAGCTTCTATCTTCATTGGTTCCCGTGCCGAAATGACATCGGAAATTATGCCTCGCGAGAGGATTGTCAAATGTCTTGGATTTTTACTCGTCGTTTAATTCGCCTAACCTGGTGTTTTATTTTTTCTGCTTGCCTGTGTCTCCTTAGAATAAAGGTGTTTGATCAACATCGATAATTGCTAGGGTTTTACGCGCCAGACAAAGTATGATGATGAATGCACGCCGTAGTGTGGGTACCAGGAATAATTTTGACCGCTTGGGGTTCTTTAATGTGCACATAAATCTAAGTACACGCGTGTTCTTTGTATTTCGTCCTCATCGAAATGCGGCCGCCGTGGCCGAGAATCTATGCCGCACCCTCGAGCATAGCAGCGCGACACCATACGTGCTATGCTACCACGGTGGTTTGCTTGATAAACGTCCACGTGCATACATACGGCGCTTTGGGAATACCTACCACGCCAGAAAAAAAAATGACGCAGCTACCCATTGCCTCTATTTTTCTTACTGCAGAAGTGGGCAGCGTGGTATCGACGCAGCACGTACTTATCAATGAAGGCGTTGTCAGCCTGCACTAGCTTACACAAATCCCAGAAAGCAGCCAGAAAATGTTGACGAGGGAATTGCCATCACGGCACAGCACTGTCTCTTCGACGCCATAAGCATATATAGGCGCAGTCCACCTTACAGACCTTCCCTCCGTGTTACAGTGATTTCTTGTGAGAGTAACCTTCGGAAAAAGTTATTTTTTTTCTAAACCACAGTGCAGTATTACTGGCGCAATGACTGCTCGAGCTGTTCGTGCTAAAATCAAGCACGTGAACGGCGCACGCGCGTGCTCTCACCACGGTACACCCTGTCCGCCGCGGCCGGTCGCCTGGGCAAGGTCTATCCAAATAGGTCGCGAAACTTCGGACGAAAAGCGGTTCAGAAGCTATTGCCAGCGACATCAGCATGGGGAGTTATGGGAGCTGCGATTGCAGCGCGACTATGTTTGGAGAGAACAAACACTAATAGCGAGAAATGAAGTTTTATTCAAAGGGGAAGCAATCGTTATGTTTTACAAATGACATTTATTTTCCCAACAATATTATGTAGGTGCAATCAGCAGAAAATTCATGGCAGTGTTTTATTATTACGAAAAATCTTTTTCTTAGCGCCCTCTGCGCACGCCATTTATTACTCAGTGCAGCCCTTGCGCTGCATGGAAACGCGCGCTCGTAAAATTCGTCTGTGATGACACACGCCCTCACGTGTTTTAGTGTTCCGCACTTGCTTGCGTTCTCTGAATTATTTTGGTGAAAATTTAAGTTGTGCTGTGAGCCAAGTTGTGACGTGCGTTGCATCGTTGGTGAACGTCGTGAGTACAGTGTCCAACGGGCAGCGGGACGATACGGATACGATAGTGCTTGCCTCAGTACCTGCGGAAAGGATGTGCTGTGCAAAAATGCAGTAGCAACACACGTATGCCTGGCTACCCATGTCTTCTAGATAACAAACAAGGGCAACGGTTAGGAGGACTGTGCTCACTGGACTTTCATGCATCAGTATATTCCTGCGGCCCGGCTTTCTTCTTGAACACGCACTGCCTACGGTTATTCGTGCTATCGGTGAGCAGATCGCTAAGTTCTATTGCGCTACAATTCGAATACCTGCATTCGCATACGTAACGGTAATTTATCGGAGCATGAGGCAAAACAAAGCGCACGTATTGTCCGCACACTTTTTGTGCTTATTCACTTGGTGCTCATTGTGTGCAGTGTAATATAATTGAGTTATTGTGACCATTGAATAAAACTGAAGCGTCATAATTTTGGCGGGACTCAGCGTCATTTCTTCTTGTTAGAACTGAAGAACACAAGCAATGTGTACACTAAGGAACCTACGTATGTGCGAAGTAAACAAGCAACGCTGCAGATATGAAAGGCACATACACTGCTGCTTGCTTTAATCCATCTGTGGAAGATGCCGCGAACACCGAATAAAAGTTCTAAGAATAAGTTTCCTAGTGAAACCGAGGCGAATTGAACGGTAGCACACTTAAACATCACTATCTAGTCATGAGTCGATATTAGTTTGTCTGACGTTGACTTGAAGCGCATTCGTGAAGGACTCGCCGGTGATCGCCTTAGCGCGAGTCCTTAGCAATCAGGGGCCTACGAAAACTAATTTGCGATCAAATTTCGCACTAGAGCCTACAAAATGCCGTCACTTGTTCACCAGCTATTGCGTCACATCCGCTTTATTTTTTGTTACGCCGGAAGTGTTCCCTCCTCACACAGATGGCGCTAAGCCCCATGAGGAGCTGATAAGACGCCATTTTCTGAACGTATGGGCTTCTATGGAAGCTTCACTACCAGT
The DNA here is from genome assembly GCA_030522465.1 of Rhipicephalus appendiculatus. Classification (NCBI taxonomy): domain Eukaryota; kingdom Metazoa; phylum Arthropoda; class Arachnida; order Ixodida; family Ixodidae; genus Rhipicephalus; species Rhipicephalus appendiculatus. Next base: position 31,907 of record JALIZH010021019.1, read on the forward strand.
TACATTTACCTTGGCCTGGGCGCGAGCGGCTGAGTTGTATTGTGACTCGCCGCCAGGTGCTCTTTTTCGGCGCGCCACCTATCCAGCGCTGGTCTCCCAATACCGAAGCCTTGATGCGGACGGCCGCGCTCGGCGGATGACGAGGATGCCGGGCGCAGGCAACCTGAAAGGCGGCGAAGTCCTCTTTCCAAACGATGCCTGCTTCCAGTGTTGTTCGATGGCGACTTTTATCGGACTCGCCAAGCCGCTGAACAGAAACTTCGAGCTCTTTCTCTATGTTTGAGTGCCTTAACTTACCAAGAAAGTGCCTTGACAAAGCTTTGGAAGCAGTCTTGGAGGCGTGCTGAATTGTATGGCAATTGTACGCTCCGGAAAGTAAATTACACCTTTAGATGGCGTAGCTGCCTCGTTCGCGGACGAAACATTAGCCGCACACTAAATATGGGCCCCTCCCACATCCCGCACTATAACAGGGGCCGGATGTAGGAGGAGCTGCCACACGTGCTCTCCCGTGCATCTGTACTCTACAAATAACGTAATCACAAACACCCACACAAAATCACAAAACATCAGAGAAAATCACCACGGAAATACAGGAGAACTGCAGCTCGGCTGTTGCTGCAAAATTCATGCAAGGTGGAACTAGGGTAATTTTTTTTTTAACGGCGAAGCTGTCCGAAGTTGTTGGTCGAGCCTTTCATGTCCGGGATCCGTGGTAAGTGGTAACGCTTGTGGGCATCACAAACGGGTAAGTGCCACAGACATTGGGTAAATCCCACTACTCACCACTGGTACACTAAATATGAAGGAGGCAACAGTTAGCCCCCCAAAAAAAACGGGTATGTGCCACAGAAATCTGTGCGGCCTATCAGAAAACTGTCATCATCATCCACGCCGGGCCCGGATGGTGTAACAAACAAGGCACTCAGAAACCTCGAGGACGAGTCGGGCGAGTTTCTCGGCGAACGAAATCAACCGCATATGGAAGGAGGGCGCAGTCCCTGAGCAGTGGAAGATTGCGCGGGTCATCCTCATTCCTAAGCCCGGGTCGCTGCCCATCGCCTGCGTGCCGCAGATGCGGCGACGACGAAACACTGGAGCACATCATATGCTCCTGCCCTGCTTTGGCCGCTGAACGATGTGTGATGGCGCGCCGCTATCGCCTGCTGGGTCTCCCTGCGACAACTGCGGAGGACTTCCTTTTTCCCGCGCGGTCGAAGATACCGGCCCTGCGAGCGTTCCTCGAGTTTGCCGTTCCTGCAGACCTCGCCGCCCTGTAGCCGAACGCTTGCCTTCGTGCTCCTGCCTGCGCTGACAAGATACCCTCTTGCCATGCTACTCTCTCCTTCTTTCTATCTTCTCTTCTTCCTATCCTCTTTACTTCCCCTTCCCCTTCCCTAAGGGCGCTGAGCCGTGCCCCCCACGTCGGGAGAGGCAGAAAATAGCGCCCTTTTTTATCTTCTTTTCCCCAACCACTCTCTCTCTCCTAAGCCCGGCAAGCCACCGGGCTTGGAAAGCCTATGGCCCATCTCTCTTACATCCTGTGTGGGAAAGGTGGCAGAGCATGTCATCCACAACAGAATTACAGGGTTTATCGAAGAAAACGAGCTGTTTCCTCACAACATGGTGGGATTTAGGCCCGGTCTTTCAACTCAGGACGCTGAGGCTCATCAAGGCTCAGGTACTCGACAGTAACACCCGGGACACGAGGGCCATTCTCGGTCTAGACCTGGAGAAGGCTTTTGATAATGTACAGCACTGATTCATTCTCGACTCAATCTCGAACCTAGGCCTGGGCGCGGCCTTCCATGCTTTCGTTCGATCTTTCCTCGAGGGACGCAGCGCCCCTGCTCAAGGTCAGTGAGATCGAGACGGACAAAATGGAACTGAGCAATAGGGGCACACCGCAAGGGTCCGTGATTTCACCGCTATTGTTCAATATCGCCATGGTTGGTCTATCGGAGGGTCTGAGCAAGATTCAAGGCATCGGACATACCGTTTACGTGGACGACATAACGATCTGGTGTGCTGGAGGCAGCGATGGGCACATTGAATCTGCCCTCCAGGAAGCCATCGACTACACAAAGTCCTTTCTGCAGGACACGGGCCTCAGGTGCTCACCGAGTAAATCGGAGCTGCTCTTGTGTAGACCCAGCAGGCGGGGACGCAAGCCAAAAGACTGGAAGCCCCTGGCAGAGAGCGACATTAACCTGCACACGAAGAGTGGGGACACACTCCCTAGGGTCGCGTCGATCCGCATCCTCGGTATGATCGGTTTTCACGCCCACAAGATCATCTTGATCTTGTGGGCGTGAAAACGGCTGTGCCTTGCTCACTTAGGTAGCGGCAGCGGTGGCAAGCGGTCACGGAAAAACGACGTTCTACTAAAACTTGCAGGTTGGTTGCCTACCTTTTACGTTTTTGTAGCGTAGGCTTGTACACTACCACTGCTGCTGCTACCATAAGTGCTATTGATAGTGACTGTGCTTTTGTTGTATTGTTGTTTCGCGGTTGGGCAACCAGTCAGTGTTGTACGGCACCTTGGTTCGTTGTTCTGTCACTTAAGATGTCAAAAGAGATCAGATCACTTTTTGATGACCTAAAACGGGAGCTGCGGGCTGAGTTCAAAGACTTCAAGGATACCATTGAGCGAGATTTTCGCAAAGAATTCAGAGATATCAAGACTTCCCTGGCTCATGCGTACAAAGAATACGAGGATATCAAAGTGGAAAACAAAGAACTTAAGGAATCAAACGCCAAACTTCATGTACTATGTTCTGACCTTTTACACCAGATAAAAGACCACGAATGTCGAATACTTCAGGCTGAGCAGTACTCTCGGAGAGCCAATGTAGAAATTAAAGGTATACCATACAGTGCCTCTTTAAACTTGACTGAAGTGGTCACCAAAATGTGTGAACAAATAGGAGTTCCAATCCTCGCAAGTCATATTGCACGTGTTCACTGGGTTCCAACAGCCAAAGACGCAGCTAAAAAGAATGTGGTGGTGCAGTTCCTACAGAGGCAAAAGCGAGATGGCTTTCTGAAGAGTGCACGCTCGGCAACGTTGAAATGTTCTGATGTCGGCATTGATTCTCGAGCAGCCTTGTTCGTGAAGGAGCATCTATGTCCCGAACTGAAGCGATTACTTGGTCGAGCTACAGCACGTAAGCATGAGGCAAACTGGAAGTATGTCTGGGTTCGTGATGGCAAAATCTTTGCAAGACAAGCAGATGGATCGCCCAGGATCAGGATTCAAAATGGAGAAGATGTCGATAAGATGGTTAACTTGTCATGAGTTCTATGGAATGAACTTAATGTTGTGGGTGAGTCGTATTCCCGCTGCAATGTCGGGATGAAACGGGAAAAAGCATTGGATTCTGACTTGACATCTCAAGCAACGATCATTTCCATAATTCGAAAGCTGAAGTTGCTCCTGCTGCTGTCCATTTACTGTCAACTGAACTTGTTTCGCGATCCCTGCCATAAAAGACTAGGCTCAATTTGGAACAATCGCCATATGAGACCTTGTTTTTCCTTAGTCCTCCCGGGTTATAAAACAGAAAAGTGTACGATATTACATTTCAATAGAACGTCCATGGCCCTTCTTTCCACTTTCTTTCTTAAACTATGCTTGAAGGGAAAATCAGCCAATTATTTCTATATTAAACACAGCGGTGATAGAGCAGGAAGTTTTACTCTAGCGCAATATGACATTGAGTATTACCAAGTGTGCAGTTTGCTGTTATTCATCAGTTCTAGTAATGACTGCAGATAAGACCATTTCTTCAACTGGTTTACTCGCGTCATCTGAAAATTTTAGTCATACCGACCAGTCTTTATTACCCCATGACATGCATAGCATCATTCCTCAGAAGTGGCTCAAACAGAACGTAATCAAGTGTTTCCATATAAATATTCGTTCAATAAGCAACAAAAGAAATGATTTTCAGATGCTACTTGATGACTTTGGATTCACACTTCATGTCATAATGATTTCAGAAACTTGGCTCGATGATAATGACAGCTTTAATGTAGCCCCTTACAAAACATTTGCTGTAAACCGCGATGGCCGTCGAGGAGGGGGGCGTGTGTATTCTGATTAATGAAAAAAATGAGTCTGACGCCATCAAAGAATTTTGCTTCTGCTCTGCAGATGTAGAAGTTGTTTCAATAATAATGCGAAATAACACAGTTCTATCAGCGTTTTACAGACCACCTGGAGGTGACATATGTGCATTTCTTGACTTCTTTGAAGCTTACCTCAGATTTATTGATATGAATAAGTAAGACATCCATAATCAGTGGAGACTTTAATATTGATATGCTCGCCTCGTCTTCTAACAGCATTAATTTTGATGTTCTTTTGCGCTCCTTCGGATTCACCATTACAACTAAAGCACCTACCCGAATCACAGCAACCTCTGAAACACTTTTAGACCTGTTTATCACCAACATTGACATGTCAAATATACATTCGGGTGTTACTTGCTGTAATCTGAGTGACCACTTGGGCATATAGCTTTTCTGAAAAAAAGCAATTCCTAAACAAGCAACTCGGGCTAAGGAATTTTACCAGCTCGTGACACCTGACGCGCTAGATAGATTCCACCTGGACTTATCGAACACAGATTGGAGCGATATACATAGAGAAAGTGAAACGACCACTGCATATCGGCTGTTCTTAGAGAAATTTTGTTCAATATACAAAAAGTACTTTCCTTTCAAAGAGAGAAAAACCCATAAAAAACTAAGAAAACTCTGGATAACCCGTGAATTACATGCTCGCATCAGAGAAAAAAATAAATCATACAAGTTGTTTACTACTAGTAGGAGCATTACGGCGCTGCACGACTTCAAAAAGTACAGAAATAATTTGAATAACGACATTCGAAAGGCAAGACGAAGTTATTATGAGAAACACTTTGAATGCACAGTAAATCGTCTCGATACGCTTTGGAAAAAACTTAGATAACTGGATCCTTCAAATGATGGCCGAAGACCACTGGAGAAGGTTATTCAGAATGGCCGTGAATATGCAGGCAAATCTCTTGTTGATGCGTTCAATGACTACTTTACTGTGTAGCGCCACCGACATCGACGGGATTGCGCGGCGAAGGAAAAAGAGGTCGGGCGTGATCTCGTGCGGCGCGGCAGCAAGGCTGGCGCGTGGGGCGCAGAAAATAAAGAAAAAGTCAGTTGTGTTTTGGCTTCGGCAATAGAAGGACGTGTCGAGGCGTTTTCTTATGTGTGCTCCACAATTGGTGACCGCGGACGTTTGCATCAAGTAGCAACTTGTGCCCGATCAAACAAAAAGACGTGGAGCCATGTCAACCACCGGCAACGAACGCCAGCAAGCCTCGACCAACCCGGCGGACGCCGAGACCAACTCAACCGCTGCGGTTATCTCGAACACCATCCGATTGCCTGGGTTCTGGGAACGGAATACTTCAGCGTGGTTCATCCAAGCAGAGGCCCGTTTTGAGCTCTCGCGGATTACGTCCCAGACTCGCAAGTACCTCTTGGTGGTCGACGCGCTTCCAGCGACCGTCATCGACGAGATTTCCGACCTTCTGCATTCGTTTGCGCACGACCTACCAGAGTCACCTTATGACGTAATCAAGTCCGCTATACTGGACCGCACGGCTCTCTCGGAACGCACGCGGTTGCAACAGCTACTCTCAATCTAACAACTCGGCAATCAACGGCCAAGCCAGCTACTGCGTCGATTCCTTAATCTTCTCGGTCCACGCGCTTCCACCACGGACAGCACATTCGTCCGTGAGCTATTCCTTCAGCGCTTGCCCACCCAAGTCCAGATGGTGCTGGCAACTGCTTCAACCCAGAATTTGTCAGAGCTGGCTGCATTGGCTGACAAGGTTATGGAAGTGGCCAGTCCACCTCCAGTGGTCGCAGCTACAATTCCGGCTTCAGCATCGCACGCAGTCAGCCCATCACTGACAAAGCCGTCCGAGCCAGCATCAACATCATTTCCTGTCGCTGAGTTCTGCGGATAGACTGGAGAAGCTTCTGGTTGCCACCACTCGTAGGAGCGTTTCTTCTTCTTCCCGTCGACGTCACCGTTCCCCATCTTATCGACGGTGCCCATCCATCGAGAGCCAGCGCAACGGTCAAGCACAGCAGTCTGACATATGCTGGTATCACCGCCGTTTTGGTGCCTGCGCACGTCGCTGCCTCCTCCCTTGCGCCTGGTTGGAAAACCGTCTGGCCGACCGCTAGCGGCGACGAGCGGTCACGGGCCCACCCCATGTCGCCTCTTCTATGTCAACGACAAGGTCACTGGGACAACGCTTCCTAATTGACACAGGCGCACAGGTCAGCATTCTACCTGCTACACGCATGGATCGCGCTGCTACTCCCATGCTGTACTTGCAAGCTGTGAATGGAACGCGGATTCCAGTGTTTCGTCAACGTTCGCTCACACTCAACCTGGGACTACGAAGACCATTTCGCTGGCTGTTCATGGTCGCCGACGTTCCTTCTGCCATTATCGGTGCTGATTTCCCTCACCGACCATGGCCTTATCGTCGACGTCAAGCGACAACGTCTCCTAGACGCGACAACTTACCTCTCTGTGAAAGGCATTGCTGCGCCGGAAACCACAGATTTAGCTCTCTCTTGTGCTACGGTTTCCAATGAACCCTTCACGGCTTTGCTACGAGAATTCCCTGACATCACCGCACCGCCTAATTGGAAAAAACCAGTGTGCCACGACGTACGTCATCACATCATTACTTCCGGACCTCCTGCCTTTTTCCGGCCACGTAGACTTGCTCCGGACAAGCTCAAAGTCGCACGTGCAGAATTTGAACACATGCTGGAATTAGGAATTATTCGCCCATCCGCCAGTAACTGGGCAGCTCCACTCCACATGGTGCCCAAGAAATCGGGTGACTGGAGACCATGCGGAGACTACCGATCGCTAAACACTAAGACGATTCCGGATCGGTACCCGTTACCCAACATACAGGATTTCACCGCCGCTCTGCACGACGCCAACATCTTTTCCAAGATTGACCTTGTCCCCGCCTACCACCAAATTCCCGTGGCCGAGTCAGATATACCCAAGACGGCTATTACAACACCATTCGGACTCTTCGAGTTTTTGCGAATGCCGTTTGGTCTCCGGAATGCCGCTCAGTCGTTTCAACGTTTCATTGACACAGTCACGCGTGGTCTACCCTTCGTCTTCGCCTACGTCGACGACTTGTTGGTGGCCAGTAAATCTGTGGAAGAGCATTTACAACACCTTCGTTGTCTGCTACAACGACTATCTGACCACGGCATCGTCATCAACGTCTCGAGAAGCGAGTTTGGTGTCTCTAACTTGGTCTTTCTGGGACATCACCTGGACACCAGGGGCATCCGCCCACTTTCAACAAAAATCGAAGCAGTCCAGAGCTTCCCTAGGCCCACAACGATCACGAAGCTGCGGCAATTCCTCGGCATGGTTAACTTTTACCGCCGATTTATCAAGAACTGTGCAGATATAGTGGCGCCTTTGGACCGTCTGCTTACCAGCAAGAACAACAAGACATCGTTGCTGCCTTGGGACGACACTGCGGAAGACGCCTTCATCAAGATCAAGGGCGCACTCGCCAACGCTGCCTTTCTTGCCCATCCCAACCCCACGGCATCTCTGGCCCTCATGAGCGACGCGTCCAGCACAGCCGTGGGAGCGGTTCTCCAGCAGCGGGTTAACAACTCATGGCAACCCCTAGCATTTTTCTCCAAGAAACTTAGCCCAACACAAGCTCGTTATAGCACCTTCGATCGAGAGTTACTTGGAATTTACCTCGCCATCCGACACTTTCGCCATTTCGTCGAAGGTCGGCCATTTACCATTTTCACGGACCACAAGCCATTGACATATGCGCTTTGCAGAGAGTCATCGACGCACACGCCACGAGAAATCCGCCATCTGTTGTTTATATCGGAATTCTCCACCGACATCCGACACATCAACGGTGACCAGAACATACCTGCTGACACTCTCAGCCGCGTGGACGCCGTGACATCACCTGCAACTCCTGCGCCACTCGATGTGCAGACACTCGCAGCGCACCAAGCTAATGATCCCGAGCTCATAAAACTGCGCTCATCTAAAACAGCACTTCGATTGGACGATCTCCTGCTTGATGGCGCAAACCTTGTCTGCGACACTTCGACAGGCACACCCAGACCCTTTGTACCTAGCACGCTACGCAAGCAGCTTTTCGACACGCTGCACCAGCTCGCTCACCCCGGCGTTCGTGCCTCGCAACGCCTTGTTTCATCACGCTACGTATGGCCCCGGATGAACGCAGATGTACGCGACTGGGTACGTGCATGTACGCCCTGCCAACGTGCCAAAGTCCACAGGTACCCTGTTCCCCCCAACGCGCCAGTTTCTGCAGCCTGACCATCGTTTCGACATTGTCCATATTGACATTGTCGGACCACTCCCACCGTGTGATGGATTTCGCTACCTGCTCACAGCTGTCGACAGATTTACGCGTTGGCCAGAAGCGACTCCGCTTCCAGACAGCTCTGCAGCAACGGTCGCGGCAGCATTTGTCACAACATGGGTTGCGCGCTTCGGATGCCCTACCAAGATAGTGACTGACAGAGGACAGCAATTCGAGTCTGCCCTCTTTCATGAGCTCCTGCGTTTGCTTGGCACGCATCGCCTTCGCACGGCCGCCTACCATCCCCAGACCAATGGCCTCGTGGAACGCTTCCATCGACAACTCAAGGCAGCACTGATTGCCCATGGCACGCCATCGCAGTGGGTTCAACGTCTGCCACTGGTACTTCTGGGTATCCGGTGCGCCTTGAAATCGGACTTCGGGTGCTCGAGTGCGGAGCTCGTCTACGGTACTCCGCTCCGTCTGCCCAGCGACTTCTTCTCACCAGAACCACCCTCGGCACCTCTGTCTACTCACGAATACGTCCACCGTCTTCGGGACCTCTTCCTGGGATCTTAAACCCTGTCCGACACGTCATCTTCCAGAACGCACACCGTACATCACATCCGACCTGACCAATGCAACACACGTTTTTGTGCGCTTTGGACCTATTCGACCTGCTCTCCATCCACACTATCTCGGGCCCTTTCCGGTACTGGAGAAACGCGAGTCGACATATATTGTGGATGTTCACGGCAAACCTGACACTATCGCACTGGAGCGCCTGAAGCCAGCCTACTGTGAGACGACTCCCACAGTTGCGTGGCTCAATACAGTCCCTCATGTCTGCGTTCCCGTCAATGCGGACACTACTTCAACCCGCAGAGTTTCCTGGAAGTGCTGATCTCGTTCGCAGACCATGCTGCTCTCTAGGGGGAGGAGCTATGTAGCGCCACCGACATCGACGGGATTGCGCGGCGAAGGAAAAAGAGGTCGGGCGTGATCTCGTGCGGCTCGGCAGCAAGGCTGGCGCGTGGGGCGCAGAAAATAAAGAAAAAGTCAGTTGTGTTTTGGCTTCGGCAATAGAAGGACGTGTCGAGGCGTTTTCTTATGTGTGCTCCACAACTACACAATCAAATATACAAGTACATATACCTACACCATCCATTAAGAGGCTATCACCCACCATGTTTTTAGAACCAGTTGATAAAAACGAAATAGTAAACATATTTTCCGAGATTATCAACAGTACCTCCTGCGATGATAATGATATTCAAATACGTCCTGTCAAGTATGCAATCGATGTTATATCTGACGTACTGGCATATTTATATAATTTGTGTTTACAATCGGCACAGTTTCCTTCAGGTATGCAAATTGCCAGGGTGACCGTTTTGCACAAAAAAGGCGATATAAATGACTTTTCGAATTATCGACCTCTCAGTATTCTACCGATTTTTTCTAAAGGCCTTGAAAAAGTTATCCTCCGACGTATAGAAAAATTTTGCGAAACCAACGATATCATCACTGACTCCCAATATGGTTTTAGGAAAAATCGTTCCACTGAATTGACCTTACTTCATCAAAAAGAACACATACTAGAATGTTTTGAACAAAAGAAAATTGTGTTAGGAATATTTGTGGATTACACCAAGGCATTTGATAGAATAAATCATAATATTCTTTTTCAGAAGCTAGAATTATACGGGATAAGGGGTCATGCCTTGCTCCTCATTAAGTCATATTTGTCGTCGCGAACTCAATATGTTCAGATTGGTCAACTTAAGTCGTCTTTACGCCGCGTTGTTTGCGGTGTGCCCCAAGGCAGTATTCTTGGACCGTTACTTTTTAATATCTATATTAATGATATCGTAACCATTGATAAAGTTTCCCGTTTTATAATATATGCGGATGACACAAGAATATTTGTTTCAAATCAGAATCACAATGACGTAATCACTCATGCAAATAACTTACTGCGAGAGCTATAAAAATGGTCTGACGAAAACATGCTTACCGTCAATGTATCAAAGTCTAAAGCCATCATTTTCCATCCTAGGAATAAACCTGTTACGGTCTCCGCAAATTTTTATATCATTCAAGTGCTCTTGAAATAGTGTCGTCTTTTAAATCACTTGGGGTATACTTTTCAGAAAATATGCAGTGGGACGACCATGTTAACCACATCCTCCTAAAAACATCCCTCGTCGCTGGTCTCCTTATGCGGTACAGAGCCCTATTACCCCCAAAAAGTAAAATTAATGCTGTATAATTCTTTGTTTTGCTCCTACCTAAATTAATGTGCACTTATATGGGCCACGACCACTAAATCAAAACTACAAAATATATCAGTTGTGCAAAAACGGCTACTAAGGGTAGTTTATGGATTGCCTTATGGACATACAACAAGAGATCTTTTTGTGCAATATGACATCCTTAATATCCTTAACTTATACCACTACAGACTATTACGAAGGTACAAAGTAGAATAAAAAAAAAAACACCAGGGCAGCTTACGCGGTCTCGCCTCTTTAAGACTGTTTGAGTCTCATTACCCACACCGCCACAAATCACACTGGATTATACCGGCTACCCGCACGAACTATGGACGGCATATGCTCCACTACCAGTTGCCATTCATATTAAATCAGCTCATCGACGCGCACATTAGTTTTCCGGAAATCGATAACCTGGGAATACGAAAATGTCTAGCACAGAGAAATCAGTAATGACTCTTCCTCACTCACATCCTCCTACAGCAGTTGAGCCTATTCTATTTATTTTCTTTCTCTTAATGATTCTATATGTGCGCGATTATGTATGGATATTTGTGTGTAAATGCATGCTTGCGTATGTATATACATACATATATATATATATATATATACATATATATATATATATATATATATATATATATATATATATATATATATATATATATATATATATATAGTATTATTTATGGATATGTATGATCTTTTTTTTTTCTTTTCTAGGATCAAGTGGTAATGCTCTGTGTGTGTTTCTTTTTTTTTGCTTTTTTTTTTCGTTTCTCACGTTGGTTTAATACATATCACTGTCATTGTACACATGTATAGAACTGTATTTTTTTTTTAATTTTTTGTTTTGTGCCCCGCTGCTGCTACCTTCACGGGAGTGGGAACTCTGTCAAGCGGATTGTCGCTTTTTTTTACCACCCCCTCCATCATTATTTCTGTACTGATGGTAAATAAACATTATTATTATTATTATTATTATTATTATTATTATTATTATTATTATTATTATTATTATTATTATTATTATTATTATTATCGTGGAGTCGTCGGGCACCAATAGCCAAATGATACTCCGGCTCGCGAAAAAGACTGACAGCACCATCGGCCTCATCAGGAGGGTCGCCAACAGACGCAGTCTCTCAGGACTATAAATAAAGTTCCACCATCCATCCATCCATAAACGCGCATGTGCCACAGAAGTTGGATAAATACCACTAAACAGAACTTCCACTGAAAAGGAAGAAGGCTACAGTTAGCCACACAAATGACATGTGCGTTACCATAGTCACACCAGTGTCACGTGATACTTCGTGGTTATAAAGTCATGGCCGAGAGCACAGAGAGGCTGCTTAGCAATGGCTAAGCAGGTGGTGTGTGTGTCGCCCAGGTTGACTCCATTCCTTAATCTTGCTTGCATGTGTTTGGGGGGGGGGGGGGGGCGGAGCTTAGTCCGTCCCTCCTTCCCGCGTCCCACACCACCGCAGCGCATGCGCGTCTCCTCCCCCCTTTCTCTCCTCTAGCAATACTCTACGCTACGGAGCGGCGCCCGCGTCCCGCGTCCTACCCCCCCACAGAGCATGCGCGTCCCCTCCCCCCTCTCTCTCCTACGCTCAACCCCTTTCTCTCCTCTAGGAATCCTCTACTCTACGGAGCAGCCCCCCGCGTCCCACACCCCCCGCAGCGCATGCGCGTCCCCTCTCCTACGCTCACCCCCCTTCCTCTACTCTAGGAATCATCTACTCTACGGAGCGGAGCCCGCGTCCCACATCTCCACAGCGCATGCGCGTCCTCTCCTCTAGGAATCCTCTACTCTACGGAGCGGCTCCCGCGTCCCACACCCCCCACAGCGCGTGCACGTCCCCCCCCTCCTCTCTCTTCTCCTACGGTTCCCCCCCCCCGTCCTTTCCTCTAGGAATCCTCTACGCAGCGGCGCGCACGATAGGTGGTGTGACAGCTGCATACTCCGCTGGGGGGCGCCACGGTAGTTCCGCGGTATGAAAATGACGGAGCGCGCGCGCCTCATTCTCTCTCCTGTGCAGCGCCGCGATGAGCGCCTGGACCGCTGCCGTGAAATGAGAGCGGCGACGTTCCTCCCGCTCAAGCTAATTATCTCCCCGCTGCTTCGCATCCACACATGGTTCCTTTTAGCGGGAGATGGGGAATTTTTTTGCATCACTCGGCTTGACGCCGTAGCCGAGATATGCCGAAAGGTCAATTTTCGCGTTTCGTGAGATATTTAAGTATTTGGTTAATTTTCAGTAAGCCTTTCCAGAAAAAGGCGAACATCTTCCTGAAAGACTTCGCAGTGGACACCGAACTGGATGAGCACTTGTGACAAACAGCTATATATTCATTTTCAAGTTCAAGTTCAAGTTTATTTTTCATGCTGTCGTACAGAAAGAAAGGACCGTGAAAAAAAAAGCTGTGTTTTAAAACAGCTTGACTAGTTCACAGCCCTATAAAAAAAAAGCAGAAAAATCAAATATAAAGTAAAACGTCGGAGTGGTAGCAGCACCGCGGTAAAGATGGTGATATGGCACCTCGCGGGCGGTGCGCTACAACAGGGCGTACAGATGTGTTATTGTAATAAATATATGAACCACGAATTGAAAACGAAATTATTACACAGTGTGGAAAGACAAACATGAAACTGAATGTGCTATTGGTTTGAAGATGAAGTATTATATCTCTGCGAATAATTCAGGGATATCGTGATACGAGCAGTGGAGTAAGTCAAAACCTTTCAGGTGACAGTGATTAAGAACAGCTGGAAGAGTGTAAGATAAGCGCTGTTTGCCGGAGTTTAACCGTGTTATATCAACCTCCCGCTTCTCTCCATGACGGGTGGGGTAGTTTATATTCCTTGCACGCAGGTTGGCTAGACTGCGTAGATTTTTATGTGCCTGAGAGTTTCCGATCTGGATTTTTTGCTTAATGTATAATTGTATAGCTGGTGCGCCTTATTTATTCCTGAGTTACAAAATAAGGGTCTAGTGGATGCCACAAAATGAGCATTAAATATATGCCTAATACATTTTTTCTGAAGCATGTATATTTTATCAACATTAGTAGCCCTCGTTGTACCCCATACCAATTGACAATAGTTTAAACGAGGGTTAAAAAAGCGAATGATATAGCAAAATCTTAATTTTTTTTGAAAGCAAATATCGAAATCGACCTATTACACCTGTCACCTGAGCTAATTTTTGCAAGACATATCCCACAAGGTAATCCTAGGTCATGTTCTCAGAAAAAATTGTGCCAAGACATTTAAAATGGTCAACAATCTCAATTGTGCGAGTACTCAGTGTTATAGCTTGGTGAGATGGAATTATTTTGTTCTTAGCTCGAAATATAACAGATTTTGTTTTGTTTTCGTTAATACGCATAGCATTTGCTGCTGACCATCTTTCTAGCTTTTTTCATCGTTTTGTTACAAGTACTTGTAAGCTCGTTAATGTCATGCCCTGAAAGGAATATACTGGTATCATCGGCATATGTGATATATTTGGCCTCGTTGGAAATATTTATAGTATCGTTAAGATATATGTTAAATAATAGTGGTCCCAAAATACTGCCTTGCGGCACTCCACATAGCGCAGGTTGCACACTGGAGAAAGAGTTGTTTATGCACACAACTTGTCGTCTGCTGGATAGGTCAGGGTCCATAAGCGATAGGGCCTGGCCTAGAATACCATAGCAGTGTAATTTATTTACAAGTATTTTATGATTAACTAAATCAAAGGCCTTGAAAAAATTGATAAAAACGCCAAGAACGAGTGCCTTTTCTTCGAATTTTGTAAGTATGTACTCTTTGCTCCAGAAGCGCTAGTTCAGCAGATTTATTTTTTCTGAATCCATACTGAGCAGGCGTAAGTAAACTGTGTTTATCGATAAAACTTGAAATTCGCGTATGTAGAAGTTTTTCAAAGGGCTTTGAGAACAAAGGCAAAATCGAGACCGGTCTATAATTACCTAAATCATTTCGATCACCTTTTTTATAAAGTACAGTCACTTTTGCCACTTGCATATTGAGAGGAAAAACGAACTTCGTTAAACAGACATTAAAAATGTGTGCTAAAATAGGAGCAATAACATTAGAAACTTCTTTAACAGGGCGTATTTGAAATCCGTCAACACCACAACTGGTACTATTTCTTATACCTTTTGTTGTTGACGAGACTTCGTGGGCGGTGATAGGAGAGAAGTACAATGACTGAACATTTCGATTTTTAACGTACTCGCAAGCATCATCCGCACTTCCGGTTGTAGTCATATGAGTGAAAAAAATTATTAAATGCGTCAGCCAATTCTGACCCATCTACATCTTTGCCGTTAACTTTCAGCTCGGAAACAGGGGCGGTAGTGTGACCACGATGAAGCAGCGTGTTTAATCTAGCCCATAAAACGTCGGAACGATTGCCAGGAATGTCAAGATACGTAGATTGATAGTGTGTTCACGCGGACCGTAAACATTTTGTAAGTTTGTTGCGATAGCTCTTGAAGGCCGCTAGGTCCTCTGGTAAACGTGTACGCAGAAAGGTTTGGTAAAGTTTATATCTTTTTTTCATTTGATCGCGCAACTCGGGCGTTATCCAAGGTTTTCGTATTTTACGGTTTAATCTGCGTTCTTTTAGCGGAAAATGAACGTGATATGTTCGTTTGAAAATAGCAAGAAATTTATCGTAAGAATCGTCTGCATCTACAATTTTTGTTACATCGGTCCAGTCTATCTGCAATAGACTTTCACGAAATGCACCCATCGCCTCTTCCGTAATTGATTGAAACATAATTATCCGGGGCTTTGTTGTGTATTGTGTCATATATATACATATATATATATATGTGTGTGTGTGTGTGTGTGTGTGTTTATAACCTGGAACGCACAACCAAAAAAATTACACCATCTCCCACTAAAGGGAACCAAGTGTAGATGTGAAGCAGCGGGCGCTAACGCTTACACTGGCGGCGGCGTTGACGCTGGCGCTCATCGCAGCGTTGCGCAGGAGAGAAAACTGGGGAGGCGCAAAGCAGGCAGTGATGGAGCAGTGTTTCCTACTGGAACATGCCAATCGCTGCTGATGGGCAATGAGAGACAGAAGACTCCGACTGGACACAGAGACCCGCACTCCGCTTTTAGTTAACGCGCACGCTGCGAATTTTTATTGTTCAACAACGCACAGGAGAAATCTCCCACCGGCACCACCTTGGAGGTCAAGATCCATTGCCATATATACGGGGTGGCCAGTGAACGGTTGTGCAGCGCGAGCAGTCGGTTTTTTCAACCAAGAAACTCGCTAGCAGACGCTGCCTGCGTCAGCGTCGGGAGGTGAGAGAGGGGGGAGCGTAGGAGAGGACAGAGAGGGGGTGACACGCATGCGCAGTGGGAGTGTGAACGCCGTGGGCAGGGATGCGTAGAGGAGAGAGGGGGGGGAGCGTAGGAGAGGAGAGAGAGAGGGGACGCGCATGCGCAGTGAGAGTGTAGACGCCGCGGGCAGGGATGCCTAGAGGAGAGAGGGGGGGAGTGTAAGAGGGGAGAGGGGAGGCGCATGCGCAGTGAGGGTATGGTTGCCACGGGGAGGGATGCCTAGAGAAGAGAGAGAGGGGGAGAGGAGGTTTTTTTATTTTTTTTTAAAGGGTTTGCGCATGCGCAGTAAGGGTGGGCACGCGGCACACCACCACCACCACCACCACCACCACCGGATTAAGCTTCGCCATAAGATGCTTCAGATCTAAAACGCCTGTATTATCCTAGGCTCATTCGACACTTCCGGTTCAGGTAAACATGGAGCTGTCCAGTTTGCCGACGGCGAAGCGTTTTACATCGCCGAAACTCAGGTATCGCCTCAACAGGCGCCAGCAGTCGTTCCCCAGGTCCTGCAGTTGGATGCAGCAGCCGTCGACAGATGGCGCGCACGTGACGCGTTCCTTGACGACACCGGTCAGTCGCATGAAGTCGTGTAGTCCATCGACACCCGTCAGACGACTTCGGACCATCCTGGCCACTTCACATGCGGCAATGCCCTCCTTCTCGGCGAGCTCTTTCACTAAGGGGGGATTCCGTGAAACTTTCTCTAAAGCATTGGCCGTGTACCTATTTCCGATGATGTGGGTGATACAAATAACGATTAGTTACAAGGAACAGACACCGTAAGTATAAACTGAAGCTTCAATAACGAAAATTCGTGTGCTTTTTTCATGCATTTGCCTAAGATCAATGGAAGGCAAAATACATCTTTTCTCTTTCTTTTTCACCTGAGCCTACTGTATTGATCCTCCCCTCCTTTTTTCCCTACCTACAGCCTACTGCAGCAAACGCAAGTTTACGTCGCCTCCGGGATCTGCGGCATTGTCAGTCGGCTTTCTGCACCTCACATGGTTTCACACAGGCTTTGTAATCCAAGCGACGATCTCATGCGCTGAAGTTATCAGGTGACGTCGGCGCGACGTCAGAGTGACATGACGATACCTTTACAAATTCGCACGTTCTGTGATGTAACTTTTGACTTCATGTCAGATGTAGGTCACGTGACTTTTGGTAGCCGACTGCAGACAAATATGCCCTTTAGTAGCACGAGGCTTCCGACCAAGTTTTATTTCTTAGTTTTTTTTTAACATTCGTGTTGATACCCAAGCCGCCGACAAGGTCACGCCTTGTATCGTCAGCTATCTCCAAATCTCAGACTTCCTGACTTACGAGTATAAAACTTTCACTTAAAAAAAAAAAAAAGCTAATTGCTCGTGCTTCGCTTTCTTTACCTGCATTTAAACATTAAGTTGACGCCTATGGGCCACGCTGGCTAGAAGTCAAGGCACCGTTAAAAATGTGAAAACGCACCCAAAATCGTGATGAAACCTGCTGCACTGATGTAATTGCAATCGCGTTGTAATCTTTTAAATTTCAGGCCCTCATTCTCACGTTTGATAAGTGATAAGACAGAACTGATGCATGCATCATTTTCGAAGTACGCGTGTCCAAACAATGTGAGCAAAATGCGTTCGAGTTTAAGCTGTCCTCACCTGATTACTAACATAAGGTGTCAAAGTGAGACAACTGTTCTGATTGTGCTTACCTCAGAACTGCTGCAAGAACTGGACAACTTGATTTGCAACTTATGCCCACATATCGCAGGTTACATTCAGTTACATTGGTCGTGCAGTATGGCTTACTTAACAATACACTAGTCTGTAGATATGCACGACAAGTTAGCACACAGCATAGAGTTTCATACTATAATACCTAGAATGGAATCTGGCGCTAGAGTCTACGTGGGCTCCTTCAGCGGAGGACAGGCTTCGGATGGATTACGTTCTAGAGAATCGCGACACTTGTTTTCGGAGGGTCAAAGTGATACAAAGTTATTTCCAAATAAAACATGCGTCATTTTTTTTGTACGTAAAACTTGTTGCAAACAGTTTCAGTGACGGCGAGATGGAAGTGAAACCTGGACAAATTCTACCACCAGGGTATGCGTTGCTCTGTAATTGTATTCCAGATTTGCCATCAGGATATAATTAATTATTTTTTACAACACTCGAAGACAAATACGCTTGTTTTCCCCTCGAAAGTATGCAATATCTATTTATGGAAATAACGGTAGTGTATTGAGTTGGAAACACAACGTATTGTCTGCTGCGATGCCAGGTGCGTCCGTCCAAGTGGTCTGCCCCCAACACATCTCTCGTTTTGTTGTGAAGACGAGCCGGAGGAGCGTGACGGTGCGTCTACTTAGCTTCGCCGCTGTTTCGCAGTCGATTTGAACGAGTTTTGGCGAGAAGTGCTAATAAAAAAACATGAACTCTATGCGATATCCTGAACTGGCATGGGACGCTGCATCTATGCGAAGCGCTGAGCGCACGACGCTTTCTTTGCTAAAACTGTCATGCTGAAGTTTATCTTATGAGCGGCTTTCTGCAACGATCCGCCAGACATGCTGGAGGATTTCTGCTATTTTCTTTCCGTGGAATACTTGCTTAACCCTTTCAGTCCCAGTGATTCCAATTGGAATCATAAATTATGTAGGTCAGTCAGCAAGCATCTGGTAAAGATAAAGCGTTGTTCTTCCTCAAGAGCCCGTATTTAGCATCTGCCCTACATGTGGTGTCAACATGGTACACACAATAGAGCGAGGTCACGTCTGAACGAAGAAATTACAGAAGCGGTCATGCTGTTCGCGCATTTCGCTGAGGCAGCGTCTTCTTTCACCGTGCAGAGATAGGGCATTTATTTTAGTTCTGCACCAGAAATTTGAATTTCGGCTATTGGACATTATGCTATCCTATCTAGATAACATTTTAAGTAATCAATGAACTAAAAATTATGAAATTATTATTAAATGAAAATTATTTATTAAATTAATTGGCACATTAATTACTCTTCACTGAAAAGTGTGAGCAAAGATTTTTTCAGATTTTTTGGACTACCACGATCATGCGCATCTCAAAATGGAAAAACTAGTTGCTTACATTGAAAGTAGTTAATTCGGGACTGAAAGGGTTAAAATTAGATTCTACCAAGGATGCCTCAAGGTTTCGTAAGAACAAATGAAGCAGACACGACACTTGGCTTGAATCTAAGGACTCTATGCTGACATACGTATCGCGTCGCA